>SNQJ01S0054203.1:3481-35594 GCA_010110895.2 Picea sitchensis | reverse complement strand
AAAGGTTAGAATATATTTATCCTAAACAATTGCTTAGTTTTTGGCCAACTATATATCCAACAAATCATCTTTTCCACATTTATATGGTACATTCAATATCAAAGGCTCTTCTCACTCCTACCTCTTGGGTTCAAAGGAAACCAACTTTGAGTTTGATATCTCACTCATACCTCTTGCATTCAAAGGCTATTCTAACTCCTCCTTAATCATCCTTGTTTTTAGAAGGACCAAACTTATCTCTTCCCTTGCCATCAATAGAATCATTCAAGACACAAAAAAATGTTTAGGAAGTTTTATTAGAGCCACTTCTTTCATGTTCTCCAAATCAACAACCTAAAATCAATCTCAAAATCACTTAAGATACCAATCATACATTACCTTAATTTTAAATAAAGCCAATTATACTCATTTAAATAAGCATATGTCAAAATCATCCAATTTGCTTAATAAAAAGTAAGATTGTCTAAAAAGAGCTTAGTCTAAAAAGAGTAAAATGTATGAAAATAGGATGAGCAATAAAATGACAATCTAATGGACCATCACCACCATGATCTTTTCTTTTATCTTTAAAGAAAGTATGTATTTAAGTCCAAGTAGGTTACCAAATTGAAAAGAATTAAAAAACTAATATAATATTTTAAAAATTTATTATATAAAATCAATATGTTTAAAAAAAACCTATTATAAAAAATTTTAAAATTACTACAAGTTAGAATATATATATTTATTTAATTCAATATATATATAAACGTTAGAATATACGAGATAAAGTTTGAAGTGAATAAATGTAAAAGTAACAGTGACCGCCACGTCCATTTTACTACAAAATTGTCACGTCATCAAATCTGATCTAATTTCAAACTGCTGCCTTCGTTGTGTTGTAGGTTCAGTGACCGCCGCCGTGATTCCGTGTTAAATAGCATAATTAAATATCACAATTACAGTTACAGTGCATGTATTGTCACAATTACAGTTGAACTGCATGTAATTTCAGGTTAACTTCTAGTAGTTTAAAGTTAACTTCTTGTTAACTTCAGGTAACATTGTTGAACGTTAAATATCATTATTCAGGCCAAATTGAGCCAAATACAGACTAACTTACAGAATTCTAGGTTAAATAGTTGCATGTGGGTGTAAATCGAAGAAATTTTAGGTCAAATTGCAATAATTGTTGCATTTCGGGGTAGAATTGTATAAATAGCAGAAGTCCACGATAACCTTTAGTAATATCGATAATTAGGGTAAATTGTACCGTTGGAGGTTTAATGGCATAATCCAGGATCTATTTGTAGATTTTCTGGGTAAATTGTTATATATTGTACTTAAATTCTATGCATTCAGTGTTTAGATTGTGGTTTTCAGTAATGGCTTTACCAGCTAAAAATTGGCTTTTTAGGGAAAGACGGGCTTTCAGAGGTCTGGTATTAGTAGATGCTGTGGACATTTCTGCTGTAACTTTGTTACAGGCTCTACTTCCTCTTGCCGACCAAATATCGCGCTGCGAGAAGCCTAGAGGATGCCAAAGGAGAAATGCAATCTGCATTACGCGAAAAATTAGGGTTTTGTCTATGCTTTTTGAAGAAGTCAGAAATGCTGGGGTTCCATTGCCTCCCTGTGCATTGTTATGCCTCAGAGAATTATATATTATTTTGCAGAGGACAAAATATTTGCTTGAGGACTGTAACGGCGATGAAAGTTGTGTTTGGTTGCTCATGCAAACCAAAGAGATATCAAGTAAATTTTATTCTCTAACGCATGACATGGCTACTGCATTGGATGTACTTTCCTTGAGAGTGCTAGATGTCTCGGACGAGCTTAAGGAGCAAATTGAGTTGGTTCACAGTCAGGCCGGAAGAGCTAGGGTTTTCATTGATAGTTCTGAAGAACAGATCCGCAGAGATGTGCTTGATGTTCTTGATGAGTTCGAGAAGGAGGTGACCCCAAAGGAATCTAAACTCAGAAAGATTTTTGACTATTTGCATCTGAAAAATGCAAGGGATTGTCTGAGAGAGATAGAGTTGTTGGAGGAAGAAATGAGAAACCAAAATACGGTAGGTGCAGATCAAAATGTTTCAATTATTAACAGCTTGATCGGTTTCATGCGCTATTGCAAGTGTGTCCTATTTGGGGTTACAGAGATGGAATCTGCTGTACAATTACAACCATCAAGTGAACACCGAGAGTCCAAGGATGTTCCTGTTATTCCAGATCATTTCAGATGCCCGATCTCGCTTGAATTGATGAAAGAACCAGTCATTGTTTCGACTGGGCAAACGTATGAGCTAGCATCCATTACCAGATGGATCGAGGAAGGACACTGTACTTGTCCGAAGAATGGGCAGCAGCTTTTGCACACAGATTTTTTTCCAAATCACGCTCTCCGCAGCCTTATCTTACAGTATTGTGATGCGCATAATATCCCTTTTGAAAAACCAGAAGACAAGAAGAAATGTTCTTCGATGGAAAGCATCGTGAGTACCAAGGCAGCTTTACAAGCTGCAAAGATGACTGCGGCGTTCCTTGTAGAAAAGTTTGCTACAGTACGTTTTGAAGAGAAAAGGCAGGTTGCTTATGAACTCAGACTTCTTGCCGAATGCAGCACGGACAATCGACCTTACATTGCAGAGGCAGGTGCCATACCTTTGCTTGTATCGCTGCTCTCTTCAGAGGATTCCAAAGCTCAAGAACATGCTGTAACTACGTTGCTATATTTATCTATTTGTGACAGGGGCAAAGCTAAAACAACGCAATCTGGTACACAAGATGCAATAATCAATGTTCTTAAATTGTTATAACTTCTCTCTGGTTATAACTTGGTAACCGTATGTAATAAAGTTCAAACGTTAGTAAATAAGGCCTAGGACTATGCAATACTAGGAACACCTCTAATGTTCCACCTCTAAAAAGTTCTTTCTCTAAAATGTTTTCTAGAAAATAGAAATATAGTATGAATAGGGGTTGAAATCTTGGAGGTCTCAAATATAGTTTTGAGAATCATTTTGTATTTGAGCTTTGCTTTCTTAGAGGTTTTCCCCTCTAAGAGGCAAATGAACTTGGCTATCGACATAATAAAGGTATCATTTTTTAAATCAATTGTGTCATTGTGCTCTCTATTTTGTGTTTTATGCTAACAATTGTATTCCTACTCCACATAAAACCATCTTGTACCTTACAGGTGGGAGCACTTTCTTCTTTAGATTTTTAGAAAAAAAAATTATAGTCTACAAACATGTACTCTCGACGCCTTTAAAGCACAAAGATCTATCACTGAGTGAGTAAAAATGTGGTTGGGTAAGACTACATACATGAAATATAGACAATTTTACGTGGTTACTCGAAACACCTTGTTTCGCCCAGTTGGAAACTTTTGTAACCCATGTTGGTACCCCTTCGAGGAGTACCACACTAGACAACACCTATACACAACCATTCACTCCCACGTACCCTCGTATATAGGGAGTTTCATAGGTCTCCTAAAGCTAGTTGTAGATCAACAAATCTATCACCTAATTTCTATAGTGACACTAAGAAAAACACTTGGGAAGACTACTCTCCTGTACCTAGGTAATTGGGTAGTACAACTAAGGGTACAGTCGATCCTCCTTAGTTAGAGCCCTGAGATATTGGGCCGAGTACTACTGTCAAACTTTGTCAATATATCAGAGAGCTATAGCACAAGGAAAACCCTTGTCTATAGGAACATTCAAAACCCTAACCCTTGCTATCGGAATAGAACAAAACAACAACAAAGTGGAAAGTTTGCAATGCAAAAAAAATTTCTGTGGACCCACCCATCCTCCTTGACACCCTTATTTGGGACTTATTCCATTGGATTCCTCTCTCTTCACTGATCATAGTGGTACCCCTCACTTATAATCCTTTTTTTCTTTGGACCCACCAACCCACGCTCCCCGACACCCTTATTTATGACCTATTCCATTAAATTCCTCTCTTCACACTAATCGCAGTGGCACCCTTCACTCATAACCCCTTATTGTGCAAACCCACCAACCCAATTCTTGCTTCCTTGTCTCTCAAATCCCACACCCACAACCAAGAATTTGACAAGTGCATCCTTTCCTTGGACAATGCCCACAACCAAACCAAGAAATCACTTCAAGGGAGTGGTTGCTCAACAACCCCACACACCATGGATAAACTGATATGATCCATAGTGATTCAAACCACTATATTCTTGCTCATGGATCACGAAAACATCCATTGGAATTACTATGAATGGATCACATGCTATCACCCATTCCCTTTGCACCCTAAACTTGATGTTTTGTTGTGTCTTGTAGGTTCAACAAGGAATATGACAAACAATCATTGATCTATATGTAATTTTAAATGAATTAAAAAATAACAACTTTCATTTGACAATATTGAGAATGTGTTTATCAAAGTGAAAATAATAGTAAGGTGTCTCTGAAAGATCTTATTGACCTTTGCCTACCCATTTTTACTCTTTACATGCAAACTCAATTCAAGAAAATTTCCATCTTAATTGAAAAGATATATATGGTATATGGTCATATGGATTCTAACTAAAAAGTGGCTTTATTATCAAAGATTGATTAAATTCATCATTATACATGAGAAGGAAGTGAGTTCATTTCAATCAACATAAGAGATTGTTAAATCCATACAAGTAAAACAATTATTTTTGTGAGGTTGCAATCTTCTCCTTACATTAAGTAGATTCTCAACTTAGTGTGGAGATAAGTAGTTATGGTAGCATAAGCCTAGTTTTTTATCTTGATATCTTTCAAAAGGAAAATTCTAGTTATGGTAATGGCTCATATACTAGTTCAATTCCAATCCTAACTAACAAAGTAAATTTTCTTCCATCAATAATAGGGTTTCATCAATCTTGAATTTAGTTCAATCTCTTACTATTTTTTAAATTGTTTCCATAAAGTAATTGTTCTAATGATTATATTATCATTGATACTTCTGCACACATTGTAGCCTATGTTGCTTCAAGTTTGGCCACTCAAGGCATGTCTATTAAAATGTAAAATCAAAATGTTACTACTTTGTCGGTTATAGTCTATTTAGTTGTCACTAACTTCAAGAGAAGCATCAATGCCCTTTGTAGGTTGCCCTCAAAGGACACCAACCTCAATACCCACAATAGATACAACAAAGGATAGAAAGACTTTTAGTACAACAGGAAGGGAAAGGAAAATAGTGATAGAAGTCCCTTGTTATTTGGTTTTGAGTGGAAAGATGTGGGAGTTACCTAATGAATTAGCATTGCAAAAAGATAATAAGACTATTTTTCCTACGAAAAGAAAATAAAAAGGTAGGTGACCTCCATTTAGCCTCTTGGGAAACACTCTCAAAGACCAAGGAATTTGGTGGCTAGGGTATAATGCACATGGGAAAGTTTACCAATGCACTAACAACCAAGGGTTCTTGGAAACTAATTATGAACAAGGGGCTCTAGAAGGATAGTTTTGTTGGGAAATTAATATCTCCACCAACCTTGGATGATTGTATTAGATCGCCCAACAAGTCCCATGTCACTTGATCCATTAGAATAATGCATTATCATGTACCATAATTGATTCCACAATTGCAACTAGTATCCTTAATCAAATCGTACCAAACCTTATTTATAGGTTCTACAAAGGTCACAACACTAGTTATAAAAATGTCCATTATGCTAACTACATGAATGTCAATTATGCTTCTAATGGTGATTTAGTTCATTTGCCTCTTCAATTCCTTTTATGTGCTAAGTAGCTACTAATAGGTCACTGGATTTTGTTAGTTGGGTCTAGCACAAGTGGTTGTATGATGGAGTGTTATACTCCCCACTCATGTTCTATTCTCGTAAGTGACATGAAAAATATTTGAGCTTCTACAAAATTTGGTTTACCCTTGGTATCATCCTCAGAATGAGGGGAAGTGCCTAGTGGGTTTCCTTGGAAAATGAATTACAAGGAAAAAGAAGGAAAGAAAGGTCACTGAATTTTCTTTTGCAAAATCATGACATGGATAAGGATTACCCATTGATTGTGTCATGACAATATTAATCCCACTCCATAACATATCAAGAAAAATAATCAACCACTCTTCCTATTTATGAATCTAGATCAGAGAGATTTGAAGTAGTCATACACATATCTGTTATCACCTATTTTTGAAGGGGGATGTTTTCATTTGGAGTTTTCCATTGGGTGACCAAATGCGAAAGGAGTGGGCTTAAAAAACCCACCATTGTTCTTCATCCAAAGTTAGGGCGTGATTGTGCAAAGGTGCGCACACGCCTGGTCAACGAAAATCCATCAAGCACAGGCTCAGTCTCGGTCGTCGGATCCATCAGACAAATCAGATCGGCGGTTCATGGGTATTCGAGATCTGAAAGTTGCTCAAATTTTAGTGCCAGGGGAAAGGCCCAAGATCAATGGACTAGCAAAGTTTTAGTCCGGACCATTGGATCAGCTTTTTGCGATTTCGCGAGTCGGAAAATTAAGAGGACATAGTTATGAGGACTCGCGAAACCCGAACTCGTGAAATGATCTGGGTCATCCGAATAGAGGAGCACGTGGTTGCAGATTAGCGAAATCACGATTTCACGTTTCGGAGGTTTTAGAATGGAGCAAGGCATGAATTCCCGAAACGTGAAATCACAAAGCGCTCAAATATTTGGGCCCATGGTGACAGCCTGAGGTCATATCAAACCAGGTCCAAGGGGAAAGCACCCATCGCAAGGAGCCTCAGCCATCGAATGCATAGCAGATCCAACCGTCGATCGGGGCAGGGCCATTTTGCATATCGGGTATCGGGAGATTGTGGTCATGCGAGGTGAAAAGCCCCAAAACGTGAAATCCCTAAATATCATATGGGATAAGGGTTGGGTCATGGCCCGAGGTCGCATGTAGGTACATGAGTTGAGTTCACATGAATTGCGCTAAAGGCCAAAACGTCAGTGTTGGCTGCTAAAAGAGGTCGCTGCATTTTCCATGTGCCAAGTCAACTCGGCCTCATTCGAATCCTGATGAAGTAGTTAATGAAAGTGGGGGGGAGGTGGTTGAAACCTCACCTCACCCCATAAATAAAAAACATGGAGGAGTCGACCATGGAAAATAGAGTTGTCAGCCCGTGGTACCCTTGCAAATCATTTTTCCTGCAAGCCCATACTGAGCTGAGTTTGCATCTGATAAAGAAATACCTGCACAATCTGACGGAGAAGACGACGCACCATGGAAGCCCAATCATGCCTCTATTGTTGTTTATGAAAATTTTGACTATATCTATGGAGTTTTGTTATTTTGTAAAGGGTTGGTCGATGGTTGAGCTAAGCTCTCAATTTGTAAAGTTTTAATGAACACTCTGGTTCTCTGGTTATGTATATGCATTTGAGACTTCTTGTTTAATGTAAGTTAGTTTCGTTTCGTTGCTCTATAACAGCTATGTTAGAGCGCTCGGGCATGGATGATCTAGTTGAGGGTAGTTATGTTTTTTTGATGTAGGTTTGATCATAGTGACATTGCAACCAGTTTTAATCAGTTTCTTGTGTTCTCTTTTTCCTATGATACTGAGAGATCAGGAATGGATGATCTAGTCGGGTTGTTGTGACTGTATTGTAATGAATGTTTGATTGCAGTACTGTTATTACATTTTTAGTTTCTTGAAGTCACGAATTCAAGAGGATCTTGTATTTGAAGCTTTTCCTCCTTAGGTTGTTGGAAGACAAAATGTCCATAGAAGACCTCTTCACTCTCCTCAAGTTCTTCCCCCTACTCACCACTATACCGAACTTACTAACTGAAGCTAGATCAAGACCTCACCTGCTTGTTCCTTCCAACCCATTTTTCCGAGTTAAAATGATACCATCCTGAGTCTTCATTCATTAGACCGCCTTTAAATTTATTCATTGTGACATACAAACTGATGGGTACTGGACTTACCTCTACTGCAATCTAGGGGTGACTTCTAGTGCTAACATTTTTGGCATCGTTGTCTAGGATGAATTGAAGATTTTCCTTGGGTAGAACGACAATGAACTTATGATTCTGAAGGTGCATCAGAAATCAGAACCTTTGAAGATTGCAATTGTGCACTGAGGTGACTCCACTGTCTCAACTCCATTATTTCAGAGTGGTTGCCTCTGGCTACAACTATAGCCCCTTGGGAGAACACAATGATCAAATCTGGTCTTTGATGGTGAACAAAGACCAGGCACACTCTGACTACATATCTTTCACTTGGGGCCTCCATGGTTAAAGAATCAACCGACGACTCCACTGGTTCGAAATGGAAAAAATCATGGCTCGAAGGTTTTCTCCTTTTAATTTTTCTGTTACTCCTGGTTTTCCTAATGTTGTCCCTAATTTGGATGAATGGGTTGATTTTTTGCCCATATTTAGAGAGCGTAAAGAGGACAACCCTGCTCATCATCTCCATGAGTTTCATGAGCTCATGCATCAGTGGGAAGTACATCATGAAGATGTATTAATGAAGAAGTTCATGTTATTGTTAGCAGGAGATGATCGTGAGTGGTATCATTCCTTACCTCCTGCTAGCATTCCCTCCCTAAGAGAATTTCATGTAGTTTTCAATAGGCATTGTCAAAGGTATTATCCCTCTGAGTTAATCTGTCATAATTGTTTTGAGGAATGTGAAGACAGTGATCAAGATATGACTATGCCTAATGAGGACCATAAATAGGAAGGAGATGCTTTGGGTGAGCTAATGGGGCTAGTAAAATCTCTCTCTGTCGATATTTTTACTGGATAAATTAGTAGGTGCGGACACTAACTGATCTCCCTAGATCCACCTCGATCTAGAACAAAATAGGACAGGACATGACTCTTTCTGTAAGTTGCAGTCATTGAATCTACTAGCGAGAAGGGATGAGTGACATACCTTTATATCGCTTCCTTAGGTCTCTGTTGTTCCTACTTCGCTTCGGCACTCTTGTGAAATCAGGTCCAAGACAACACAAACCAACCAAAGTGAAGATAGCAAAGTATATTCAATGTCAACCTATGCATATGATCAAGGAGTTATGCAATAAAATAAGAGTGATTTTATGGGAAAGAGGCATGTTGTTGTATTATATTAAATGAAAGTAGAAGATACAACCAGATCGCCTTGATGTCGCAAGCTTCCTTTCAGTGACCCTTGGTTCCAACACACACACTTTCTCTACACTTGCATGAAGAAGATCCAGTACAACTTGATAGACAAATAGAGTCTTCAAGCTTCTATCCAAACAGATTTCTTCACACAATTCTTTCACCAATTCTTCATTCAATATTGCTTAACTTTTTCCATGAGAAACATTTAAATATATAGGAGAAGGAGAGATGGTTAAATGGATGAGGATGATCCCACTAAATCTGAGAAGTCAGTAGGATGCCAACCATGCGAATGCCAAATCATTTTCTAGAAGATCCTCTTCTAGAACCTTCGTAACCTCTTCTTCCATTTTTATCCTTGAAACAGGTTCGCACCCTGCTTATAGAGAAAAATGCAAACTCCTCGCAGGCCAAGTATAGAGAAACCTACGAGAATGAGGATTTTCGTACTCTGCATCATATGCAGCATGCGAACTCACTTTAAAAATATGCTTTGTAGAGGAAGACAATAGTCACTTTTCTCAGGCAAAAAAGTCCTTATGAGAGCTTGATCACATAACTGTAGATACATCACCAGAGTGACCAAAATCATGTGTAACAGAATGCCCCCAAAAGTATGAGGCTGGAACTTGTGACAGTCGAAATACTTTGTAAAATGCGTGTGTGTGTCAGGAACAAGGAGCGCACCTAATCGGAAACCTGTAAACAACCAAGCATCTGCAGAATATAATACCAGTTCTTAGGTAGACATTCCCATGCTCAAATCACAAATGAATCATGTCTACCAATCATACACAGTGGATCCATGTCGCCAAAATGCTACATAGCCACTAGGAATACACTGTGGATCTATGTTAGAAGACTCGAATTAAGACATAGCCACGCGACATGAAAAGTGGATCTATGTGTCGATACAAATCATACATACTCCATCGCAGCCTGAATCAAAAAGATGAGACCCAGGGTCTTCAATTCCGTCGCCTGAGAGTACAAATCTAGCCATGTGATTACATGTGTTGAAGTCGAACATGGTAGAAACCACTCAATTACCGGTCATTGATGAAAACCTTTAACAAGTGTGAGGGAAATCACCATTGATGTCAATGACCCCCAAGGTACCGAAGTACAATCTGAATGAATGTGAATGAATGAGCTGAAGTCGAACACTCAGCGAAATCTCTCAATTAGGGACCAATGATGTGAAACCCCTGTTGAAAGTGAAGAGACCTGCCATTAAAGCATGCAAGTTCTAAGGTACTAAATTATTTCTAAGTCTTATTCCCGGATAATGCGTTGGAGTCGACGGAAAAAGACTCGTAAGAGGAGGGCCTTGATGTATCCCACATCAATGACACGAAATAAGTAACAGATTTTGAGGGTGAATCAAAGTATGAATATGAGTCGAAACGAACACAAGGAAGGTTGATATAGTAAGAATGGACAACTGCATATGGCCGACTCAATGGAAGGCTCATTTGAACTTCTCTTGAACATATGAACGACACGACAAAGGACTTGGCAGCATTGACTCAAAGACGACCCAAGATACGACCTTGTAGCAAGTTGGACGAGAGACAAATGGATTTCCCAACCCAGATTCAAATGACGAATAGGGGATGTCATGTTCAAGAGTAACACTTACTGCCATTAATACGAATACGAAAACACATCCCTTTTCCAAAATTTCCCCCACCATTTCTAGAGAGTACCTCTTTATTTTTACACAAGATTGAGGAGGATAACATATGCTTGTCAATGTAAGCTCATCCTTTGGATGAGTCCCTCGGAGTATGTTTAACGAACCCTAAGAAGGAGTGGTTCGGTCCCATTATGGGTCTTTCGATGTTTGTTTAACTAGTCCAAAGATAGAAAACTCGGGGGTTTTCATGTTTTGAGAGTCTAAAAAACACTTAAAGAGAACTCTCCCAGTTCCTTTTTCATAAATGAGTTCGACGAGACCGAAAAAGTGATAAACTATCGCCCGTCAAACATTTTCTTCAAATACTTTAACGAGCATGAAAAGAACAAGATCACTCGGCAACCTTTTCATTTTTATGGAGCGTGAAAAGAGCTTAAGGGGTACTCCCTTACGTTCATCGTTTTCGTGTTACCATGACAAGTATGAAAAGACAAGAAAAAGTATACTTGGTTACGTTCTCATGTATTTTCGAGCGCGAGAATGAACGAAGACTGAGCTCAAGGTTTTTCCTACAAAACCCCTAAAAAGTAGTCGTACATGTGACAAAAAAAAGGAAAAAAATACTCATACACTGTCGTTCGGACTTCGAAGTCACTATATCTGCAAAAAATCACACTCACAAGGCTATTAGGGTATTAGGTTTTTTAAGCAAAGCAAAAAATAATATAAAAAATCAACAAGAAATAGTAAAAAGTGAATAAATATGGGTAAAAAAACCTTTTTTACCATTTCATTGTTACTTTTCCAAAACTTGTCCAACATGCCTCATTTTTCCCCAAATTTCTTTGCTCGATTGCGGGAGTTACAAGCGATCATTTGGAAAATGGTTTCAGCCAACGAGGTAATCTCCTAATTTTCCAAATTTTCCATGGTTTATTTTTTTTTTTTATTGGCAATTTTTAGAGTTTTGAATCCATTTTAGGGTCGGTGGGCGCACTCAAGCATTCTCGCAGGTGGGCCATTTCGGGACCTGCGAGAATCTTGTACTGTGCAAAAGTTTCACCTACGAGGACCGAAAAATATATTTTTGTGTGTGGTTTTTCTCAATAAAAAATTATGCAAGAGGTTAAAACAAGTTGTTGACTTCCTTCTCATGGCTCCATTGCAGGTGTTGACCATCACGATGTTGGAATGGAGGGAAAGAGAACACAAGGAGGATGATTCTGTTTCGAAAAATGATCTGGGTACAATCGCTTCCCTCCGGGAATGTGGGCTCTTAAAAAAATTTAGGATCCCGGGCATGAGAGCCCAACTCAAACTGTTAGAGTACCTGGTCCACATGTGGGATGTGGATCAACAATTATTTCATGTAGGGGTCCACATGTGGGATGTGGATCAACAGTTATTTTACGTATGTGTCCACACGCTGACTCTAGATATCGAGGATATCTATTTTCTGACAGGGTTGTCACGACGTGGATACCATGCTACTTTGACCGGAGGTAGAGGCGGTGGACTTCCTATGAGAGAGTATGTTCGCCGATATTGTGTTTTCGAGGCAGAGAGAAGAAAGGGTAAGGTTGTCATTTGGGGGTTCCAATATTTGACCCTATGGACTATCTTGTTTACTATTTCACGCATGGCTGGGAGCATGACTCTGCACATGGCTCTCTAGAGCTATTTCCAATACGTCATAGAGTGCACAGAGCCTCGGGTTTTCAACTGGTCGGATGCGGTTCTTCGTAGTATGAAGAGGCAACTGACAAAGTGCAGAAGAGGTAACCTGAAACAGTTTGGGTACAGGTCACTTTTGGTGTCATTCTTCCTTGAGAGGATCCCACTGCTGTGATTACAGGTAGATTGGGGTTTACCGGCCCCACAGGATCCGAGGATGTTGAGGTGGTGTAACCTCATGGCTCGACACGTAGCAAGGCCTATAATCAAGTATAATGATTCATTTTTTGACTGGTTGAGGCCCCAGATGCAGATGATCGATGACTATGCATATGTCGGTTTGGATTTTCGAGAAGATCCAGATTTGGTCCTACCTGAGGATGCTCAGTGGGGTGACTTAGGTGAGAAGTACACATTTTGTTCTTTTTTAATGTTTTTGCATATTTTATTATATAAAATGATTTTGTGTTTATCCAAGGACTAATCAAAAAATTTCTTTTGATGACACAAATGTAGGGCCACATCAACCTCTAGGAATGTCTCCCATTTAGAGGCGAGGAGAAGCGGCTCCAGTGGCGAGATGGGATGTTGAGGACTATGAGGTAGTGGAACAGAACTTAGAGGGGTTGACTGCAGATGTCCCGGACATCACTATTAGGGAGATCCTGAGACGTTATCAGCATCATACTGTGGGCATGTTCGAGTCTCTCATTCGAATGCTCCGTAGGGTATCCCGAGCAGTTGTATGTTATCATGAGAGTCATATGTGATGCTATTTTGTAGAAGCTATAGGATTCATATTTTGAGATTTTGATCGTTGGACAAAACTTTTTGTAAAATCTTTTGATCATTATATACATATATACGGCTTCTATCGACTTATTTTTTGTTGCATAATACATGTGATGTGTGATTGCTTCATAAATGTCCCAAATGTTTGTCTAACACATAATTAGCTAAGGCATCAGTCAATGTATTTAGAAATCTAGGAATGTGTTGACATTCGATATAATCAAAATAATGTTCCAAGAGGCAAATTTTTAAATATACCCGTAATATAGGACTTCGGATAGCATATACATTACTTAACTGTAGTACTACTACCTGCGAATCGAGTCGTATAACCAGGTGGTGGATATCAAGCGAAATAGCATCAATCAACAATTCGATGACGGCGCTATATTCTGCGTTATTATTAGTCGCACGACCGAAGCACACACCTCATAGACTGATAATTTCGTTTGTAGGTGCGTAAATTTCCCATGCAACAGAAGCAAGGTTCTGAGTACTATGACTATCACCATCGACGAAGCCAATGTTAGGTAGCGAAGACTCCAACATCTGGAAACCAGGCACAACGCAAGATAAGCGGTCGAGGGCAGAGACCAAATAATGAGAAAGCATACTAAAGTAACAAACAAAAAGTATGATACAATAAAATACAAGCACTCATGCACAGGTAATCTTAAGCATAGTACTTCTTTAAGTACAAACCATTTATGGGTTCACTCAAAGGGATACCGTCGTAGTCCACCAACTCATAAGCTCCTTTCTCCAACACTCGTCTGACAATATAAGGACCTCGCCACATAGCTTCAAATTTTTCGGCTCCTAGCATATCCTGATCTTGTTCGTAAAGGAGGACTAGATCACCTTCGGAGAAAACATGTGGCTTGGCATGTTTGTCGTATTGTGCTTTGACGCATTTATTCTAGGCTTCTATAACTAGGGTGACATCGTGACGGGTTTCGTCTAGTTGCATGAGATACAACAGCCGCTCTTTTTCGACAGAAGTGTTTGGGAGAAGTTCGACGGCTAGTTTTAGAGAAGGTATCTCACATTCAATCAGAAAGATGGATTCTATACCATAAACTCACTAGAAAGGTGTAAACCCGGTAGCAAACATAATGGATGTCTGATAATCCCACAATGTTGAAAACAACATTGTGTGCCAACTCGTTTTGTGAATCCCTATCACTCGTCGAAGCATGGTAATGAGAACTTTGTTTATTGCTTCAACTTGGTCATTGGCTTGTGGGTAATAGGGTGTTGAGTTTTCATGGCGAAGACCCAACTTTTTGGTGAGTTCAGACATCATGGAGTTTCTAAAGTGGCTACCATGATCAGTAACGATAGCTTGAGGAACACCAAACCGAGCAATGATGTGATTGAATGTGAATAATGTTGCAGTATTTCTGGTATTGTCGAATGTTGGCATCGCCTCGGCCCATTTCGTAAAATAATCTACGGCTACAATAATGTATCCATGCCCCCAGACCAAGTGAGGGTGAATTGTCTTGAAATCAATGCCCCATTTCACAAAAGGACCAATGGAGACCACAGGGTGTAGAGGAGCAGGGTGTGATCATATTTTGTTGTTGTAGTTTTGGCAAGCGTGGCATTTTTGGACAACAATTATACAATCGTTGAATAAAGAAGGCCAAAAATACCCTGCTCGTAAGATCTTCTGGGCAGTAGCATACCCATACATGTGACCACCACATGCTCCAGAATGGAAGTCATTCAGGGCTTTCTCGGCTTCATCAAACATCAGGCAGTGTCGAAAAAAAGAGTCAATCCCACGATGATAAAGAGTATCACCGAGGAAAATATACTGACGGGATTGGTAGCGTATGCAACAACGGTCAATGCTAGACAAATCAGGCTGAAAATTCAGGGTCTGGAGATATATGATGATATCCCCATACCAAAGGTCATCGGAACTGATCAGGAAAAGGGATTCATCAGGTAATGAATCATCTGCTACATTTTCCATCTCTGAACAGGGAAGGTCACATATCAACTCGGCAAACACCAAGGATTTCTTGGACATAGCGCAATCGAATTATAAGTCAAACTCCTGGAGTATTACGATCAATTTGGAGTATTTTCCCCCTAGCAATTGGTGTGTAAGAATGTACTGCATAGGGTTGCAGTTGGAAATCACAGTAGTCTTGCGTAAAAGGATATAGTGTCGGAAACATTGAACAGCTTGGACGACGACCAAGGCCAATTTTTCAACATGTAAATACTTGGTTTCGGTAGTCGTGAGACTCCGACTCAAATAATAAATGACATTTTCGTCATGAGAATCATCCTTCGGAATGAGAACCATAGTGATGGTATAGTCTGAGGCTGCGAGATAAAGGAAATAATCCCGATTGTAATCAGGTGGGAAGAGTAGTGGGGTACAAGTTAAAGACAGTTTCAAATATTTGAAATCTTTGTCAACAGTGGTATCCCATACGAACTCAGAACCTTTCTTGAGAAGTCGAGTAAAGCCAAGAGTTAGCTTCGCATAGTTCAGGATGAAACAACGGAGAAAGTTTGCCTTCCCTTGCAAACTTTGTAGCTGGAGAAGTGAGGAAGGAGGAGAAAGATTGAGAATCACTTCGACCTTCAAAGGATCTACCCTGATCCCTTGATGTGAAACAATAAAGCCCAGAAGTTAGCCAGATTCTACGCAAAAAACACATTTGTGGGGATTCAAGCGTATATGGTAAAATTGACAGAGAAGGAAAATGGTGCGGAGGTGTGTTGGATGATCTACATGGTGCATGGAATGAGCTGTTAAGTATTGAGATATGGTTGCACAATGTGCTTTATATCATGAAAGGCATAAGACATAGCACGTTGAAAAGTTGCACTGGCATTCTTTAAACTGAATGGAAGTTTTCGGTAGGTGAAAGTGCCCCAAGGACAAATAAAATCGGTCTTGTGTTGGTCTGAGGGTACGATATTGATTTGATTATATCCAGAGAAACCATCCATCAGAGAGAAGATTTCACTTCCAACACAATCGTTGATGATCTGGTCAACGAAGGGGGTAGGAAAGTTGTCTTTAGGACAAGCTTTATTAATGTCTCTATAATCAACGCACATGCAGATCGTACCTTGTTTCTTGTTAATTGGAACAAGATTGGAAACCCAGTCAATTAGAGCCACAGGGTAAATAAAGCCAACTTTGAGAAGTTTCTTAACTTCAAGCTTGATAGCGGCTGCTTTATGTGGGTGGATTGGACGAAGTCGTTGCCGGACAGGTTTAGCGCTCGGGTATGTCTTAATCTCGTGTACAACAATGTCGGGGTCAATACCCAACATTTCTTCATAGCTCCAAGCGAAGACGTCACGAAATTCTTGAAAAATATTTTTATAGGTGGCAATTTCATCATTGGAACATGAACCTCCGATATGCACATTTTCGACAACTCCAGATTTTATGGATATGTCGAGGGGGATGGTGGGTGAGATATTACTTAAGTTCCCTTCGTAGAACATATCGTGTGTAGACTCGGGAATGGTAGAAATGACGACAACGTTCGACAGGGTCGATATCCGTTGGTAACTCTCAATGGTGTGTTGTTCCAGGAAGAGGATGGAACGATGAGGTCCATCATCCTAAGGGGTATCTTCCATGGAAATAACAAACATAATCATCTCGTTCATAGGAAAAATGATGCAGAATGGATCCGGAGATAAATCACCAAGAGAGGGAGTGGAAGGGGTTGTCGATTGAATGGCTTGATAAGCAGATTCGACCGGACTCAAAGGCATTTGGTCGCCATCATGAAGATGATCACCGGGGTTGGGTACTATCTACGGGTCATAAGACACAGGGATTTCGCGAACAGAGATGGAGATCATGTTGATCAAGGTGACAAACAGATGTGGAACATCAGGTGGTGGAATGGGGAAATCACCCATCAAATAGGAATCTTTAAGAAGACCCACACCGATGTTCTCATATCAAGGGGGGGTTTTGCAATGAAAGGGACATTGTCGGTACGTGTATCAGAGTTGAAGAAGGCCAATTGGTCCACCGTAATGACTTTTTATTTATGTGGGAAACATACGACGTGGAAAAGAGTGGAGACAACTGCATGCATGGAATCGATCCAGCTACGGCCAAGTAGAAGGTTGTAATTGAGAGGAGCATCAAAGACCTCCACTTCAACGTTGACCGTTTTTCCTTCTAACGTAATAGGCAATAATGGGAGGACATCGTAAGGATTAAAACCAAAGACATTGAAGGCTTTGAGCATGTTGTGGGATTCAGTTAAAGGAGGAGAGCTAATGGATTTCCAGCAGGTAATAAACATGACACACGTTGAGGCACCCTCATCAATAATTGTTCTACAAATGTTCTTGTCGGAGACAATAACTTGTATTTGGAATGCGAG
The DNA here is from genome assembly GCA_010110895.2 of Picea sitchensis. Lineage (NCBI taxonomy): Eukaryota > Viridiplantae > Streptophyta > Pinopsida > Pinales > Pinaceae > Picea > Picea sitchensis. Next base: position 18,006 of record SNQJ01S0054203.1, on the reverse strand, counting down.
TTGAGGGGGTAACCGTGGAATGTGATCTTCCAAGTCAAAAATTATTAAATTTGTATCGGTAGGGTCAATTCCACCAATAGATTTAAATAGTGTCTTTCGTTGTATAGGAAAACTCTGAAGGACTTCGAGGGATGACATCGCGGACGGTGCTTGGGCCAGATCTTCAACAATATTGTAGTTTTGGGCAGCATGTGCATGAGGATTGAAAGCATATTTTCGGACAACACCCTTTGGGGGAGGGTGAAGAACTGTATCTAGGCTTGGTCATTCCAGATGAAGAGGACAGTTGGTAGGTGGAGTCATGGGAGATGGTTGGACCAACGAAGGAGGTATTTCATCAACCTTCTCTTTGGAGGAAGAATAATCTTTGGCTCGAGTAGTAAGTGTGATGTCATTCTTCTTTGAATCACCTATACACANTTGGTCATGAATGACCAATTGAGCCTGTTGTTGAGAAGGGAAGGGTTGTGACAACATGGCCGGAGTAGGTGGTTTCGGGGTCCCTTGAAGGAACTTAGTAACCTCGGCTTGTCTTGGACAATCCTTAGTGTAGTGATCATCACCATAGATAAGACAAGGATATCAAGGTTTGCGCTTATCCTTATCGTCAAGAGGTTGTATTTTGGTCTTCTCAGATTGTGGATTATTTTTATCCTCCTTGTTCTTACCCTTCCCTTTTTTGGATTTATTTTTTTCAGCAGGGGTAGATTGAACAGATTTCACCTCAGAAATCTTACCAGTAGGAGGGGTAGGAGACAGAGCATTTTGAACATTAGAAGCAACAGATTTGGGGTTGTTGCTAGAGGCTTGGATGGAATGGGGTTGGGCATGGAAAGTGCCAATCACACCGTCAGCTGCATGAGAAGCAACGGGAGTAGTTGAAGTAGCAGAAGTAGAAGGACGAGGTGCATCAGGGAGTAAGTCATAAATAGTACCTGTTTGTGAGTAAACGAGGTCGAGGTATTGAGCACGATTGATTGCATGTTCTTCTGTGAAAACTCCACCCATGGAAATTTCACAAGCGATGTCATTCACGAATGATTTCGTGAACTACTCTGCCAGCAACTGATCGGGAAGTTCAAGTTTGATGAGACGTTGTCTCCATCACCACTCATGAATGTGATCAGAGATATGGGTGGCTTTGGTTTGTTTGAAAGAACTCAAAATTTTGGTTCCCATTTCGTAGTGGATTAGTAACTGGTAGTGGGTGAGGAAATCCATAGAGAGGGTGTTGAAGTTGATGAAGAAGCCTCTTGGTAATTCTATATACCACTTCATGGCGGAACCTGTGAGAGTTCGTTGAAAAAGGCGTAAACGAATAGAATCATCCATCAAAGAGTTGGATGAACACCAAAGGTGAAAATTCATTACATGATTGTTCGGGTCTTCTCCTAGTTTACCATCGAATTTAGGGATGTCGGATGGTAGTTTGGCCGATATCGCGGGCCATTGAGGAGAGTGATGGATTGGATCATTTAAAATTCTCGACAGATCAGGGAGGTCCAGGGTGGCTAAAAAGGGTAACTATCTATTCACGTGTGGGTACTGGTGGCTTTGGGGAGGGAGTCTCATCGGTAGACCAGTGGGACCATAAGAAATTTTCATATAATGCGAAGATCTGGGCAGATTCGGTTGTTGGTGTGGAGGCAAGTAATTTATAGGTTTGTATTGGTTGGGGTTGTTCCCTTGAACAAGGGTGTGGGGTTAAGCGTTCAAGCCCCAAATAGGATTGGACGTACCTAGATATGGTTGGCCTGTACTAGGGGGTATGAAGGAGCTAGCTTGAAGTTGTTTCCCCCCAGTCGAGTGAGGATTATTTTGGATAAGATAGTTCCAATATTGGGCCAAGGATGGAGGTATGTTTTTTCCATAGGGTGGGATAGGTGGGGGTTTCCTTCTAATCGGGGGTTGCGTCCCAATTGGGATTTGTCCTGCAAAAGGGTATTAGGTTTGGCCTCCTTGGTGAAATTGTCCACTGACAGGAATCTGGTAATTAGGTGTGACTAGGGTCGGTGCCTCCGATAGAGGATGGAAGAGGTCCTCTGAAAGGGGGTTGAGGAAGTGTCGGAATGAAACCAGGAATGAGATGGTTCCCAGAAGGAGTGGAAATGCCAAGAGTCCTGGATGGAATTTGTGTAGGAGTGGGAATAGAAGCATTCAATGCATGATATCCGGGAGGAAGTGTTGGGGTGAATCTAGGTGAAAGCGACATGCCAATCAGAGCTTGGCTAGCCACCGTAATCTCGGTGTGAGGACGCATAGTATCTGGGACCATTGTGTAATGGACCGTTTGTAGGGGGATAGTCAAGATGTGGTTGGTTGGCGGAGCATCTGAACCAAGAAAATAATAGGCCGTAGTAAAAGGTATTGCGTATGGATTAGATGTTTCGGGAAGCTCAAGTGTGACAGTGATATCAACGTCTGCTCCTGAGCCAAAGAGATCCTATCTAAAAATGACAATAGTCCAAAAAGGATCTTGACCCTCGGATCCTGTGAAAGGTCCGATTGGTAATCTAGAAGACTCAATAACTATTTCTCCGGAAGAATTCACTCGAACAATACGTCTCTCAGAGTCAGGAGGAAGTCGAAAGTCCTCTCAAGAATTGGTAATTCAGAACCGTTCTAAAGAGTTAGTCCTTTCCACTTGTGGACTGGAAATGTCTTGGACTTCACTCTTTTGAGGAGAGCCCTCCGGTGAGTTCATAGGCAAGGGTTGAGAACCTTCCAGATATTCTAGAGGTAGGCCTTGCATTCTACGTGAACGGTGTGGAGGGTCAATTGTGATCGAGTTGAAATCTTACAAAAGAAATTCTATGGCCAACTTGGGTAAACAAATAGCATGCGCTAGTAAAATCTAAGAAGCAAAACCAAGCAAACAAGACCATCCAATTCCGAAGTCACTAGTTGGTGATGAAATCCAACGTCACGATGACGAGACAAGAAGGGGCTGGGCTAGGGTGGAAAAGTTACGTTGATGACCTGCTTAATGGACTTACACCCTGGTGCAAGATCCCACACATAATCGTGGGTATACCCTCCAAGGATCCTGAGTGAGTCTGGCCAACGTCGATTCCAGGTACCATGAAGACTTACCCCTTCACAGTCACCTTGTGTAAGAACCTGAGAAGATAGGCTACTAGGGTTACCACAAACAACAATGATACCTGGGAAAACAGTCAACAGTCCAATCTACATGCAAGGGCAGGGTGTCTAGCCTGAAATCAACTTGAGAGGCTTCCACTCATCATTGTGGGTATACCTTCAAGTGACCCCCATCATACGTGCAATCTCTACACTGAGATCAACAAAGCAAGGTGAGTAACTCTGTCAATCTCAATGCAACCTCAGGTTTGACCCTTGTGTGAGAAGGGCTTCCCAAAAAAAAATGTTGCAAATGGAATTTGACACTCCTTATCACAAGATACTATTGTTTGTTTTTTGCTTCAGAGAGTGTGTCTCACTGCCTATTCCAAAGCTCTAGCCTAGCTAATGTTGGTGCAAAAGAGCCCTAGAAAAATTGCTAGTTGAATTTTAAAGTTGTGCAATATTATTAAAGGTTGTTGTTACGCAAAAAGGAGACGGAAATGAAACCAATGTTGTGTAAGACTCTGACCCAACAATGCGTAAATAGGGATGAATGATACAAATTTTCATTCGATGAATTTTATCTACAGGAGGGAAAGAGAAATTTTCTGGAATAATGTGAACTACGATGTACAATCTTTCTTGAAATGTAATGTCAAACAATCATGAACAATGCAAATTACCTATTCGTTCTCTTTCAATATTTGAATGGAAATATTTTTCGAATAAATAATTGCTTAAAAAATAAAAAGAGAAAAAATCTTTAATTTTTTATTAGAAACCAAGCAATAGGGATGGAACTAAGAAAGAGTAAGCAACCAATGAAAATGAAATACTCAACAAACACCCAAATCAATCTTTCAATGAAGATAAAAATGAAAAACTGACAAGACCAGTCTCTTCAAATGCACATGGACAACAATTTTCCAAGTAGTAAGCAATCAAAAAGGACAATTAATCCCAACCTTTAATCCAATCAAAATCTCTCGACCAAACAAGCACTCGGATTTTAGAATCAAAGATTATACCCTTGTTAAGAAAAGGTTGAGAGGTAAAAATTGAGAAAAAATGATCAAGAAGAGTTTTCAATTTCCGAAAACTAATCATTCGCAAGATTTGAAGTCAAGAAATAGTCAATCACTGGAAAAAGAAGTTCTTCCCAGACAAACAAACAAATCTGGGCATATGAAGACACAAAAAGACCTAATCCAAAGTTTTTACAGGTGAGTTCGTAGTCTGATAGTGGGGTACAGTGCGAGAATTAATGATTCTTGTAGCCTAGACACAGGTAGGGTGCGAGAAGATTGAACTAAACTGAACACTAGGGTGCGAACTTCAGTGATTCTCACAGGTCACAGAAAGTTACAGTGCGAGAAGGTTTGTAATCAAGCAAAATTTGGAAAAAGGACAGAACTTTTGAGTGAACTTCTGGATCCAGAGAGTCTGTAAGGATCTCCTAAAGACTCAAAGATTGATTGGGAATGAAAAATGGTAGGTCAATAGAAAATGGCCAAGAAAAAACCACAGAAATGGGTTGTATCCCTAGTGGAGTCACAAATTTTGTTACTGGATAAATCGATAGGTGCGGATACTAACTGATCTCCCTAGATCCACCTGGATCTAGAACAAAACAAAACAAGACATGACTCTTTCTCTAAGTTGAAGTCATTGAATCTACTACCGAGAAGGGATGAGTGACATACATTTATATCGATTCCTTAGGTATCTGTTGTTCCTACTTCGCTCCAGTGCTCTTCTGAAATCAGGTCCAAAACAACACAAACCAACCAAAGTGAAGATAGCAAAGTATATTCAATGTCAACCTATGCATATGATCAAGGAGTTATGCAATAAAATAAGAGTTATTTTATGGGAAAGGGGCATGTCGCTATATTATATTAAATGAAAGTAGAAAATACAACCAGATCACCTTGATGTCGCAAGCTTCCTTTCAGTGACCCTTGGTTCCAACACACACACTTGATCTACACTTGCATGAAGAAGATCTAGTACAACTTGATAGACAAATAGAGTCTTCAAGATTCTATCCAAATAGAGTTCTTCACACAATTCTTTCACCAATTCTTCATTCAATCTTGCTTAACCTTTTACATGAGAAACCTTTCAATATATAGGAGAAGGAGAGATGGTTAAATGGATGAGGATGATCCCACTAAATCTGAGAAGTCAGTAGGATTCCAACCATGTGAATGCCAACTCATTTTCTAGAATATCCTCTTCTAGAACCTTTGTAACCTCTTCTTCCATTTTTAGCCTTGAAACAAGTTCGCACCCTACTTATAGAGAAAACTGTGAATTTCTCGCAGGCCAAGTATAGAGCAACCTACGAGAATGAGGATTTTCGCACTCTACATCATATGTAGCCTGTGAACTCACTTTAAAAATATGCTTTGTAGAGGAAGACAATAGTCACCTTTCTCAGGCAAAAAATCCCTTATGAGAGCCTGATCACATAACTGTAGATACATCACCAGAGTGACCAAAATCATGTGTAACAGAGATAGAAAGGTCCAAATCTAAAGAAGATGCAGAGGATTTTCCAGTCCCTAAAGCGAATGTTCTTGATAGACCTACCGATGATGATAGCATTGAATATTTTGTCATGGTAGAGGCCTTGCATTTTTCTCTTGATGTGCCTGTTGTCCCAAGCTTTGACGATTATTCAGATGAGGATCATTAGAGCCCCACATCACAATTTGTTGACTAGAGGAGCAACCAACATGTATATGACAGCTATGGATCAGATTCTGAGCTGGATATGCAAGATCTCTAAGAACAGACTGCAGAGCCATATCCTCTATTCACTAATGAAGAAGATTACGAGGAAATCAACCATCCTAAGCAGCATGAAGAAGAGCAGAACTTTCCCATGGGTCTTGTTTATAACGATTACGAATCTTACCTTTGGGGGAGCCAAGAAGAGGAACCGGAGAAGCAGTAGAAGGAGTAGTTTATCTTCTATTCAGAGCCTGTCAATGAGAATTTGTCACCTAAGATCAGTCAGCCTGCATCAGCTTCTCATCCACCTATGCCTACCAGAGATATTCAACCATGTGTGAATAGTTGTGTGATAGAGCAGGTTGCCTGTTACAAATTTTTTGGAGTTTTCCCCTGGTCCTATGATCGTGTGAAGGAATACATGGAGTTGTATTTTCTTCACGTTTTGAAGCTGCCCAGTTTCATTCTAACCTCAACATTAGGATGAAGGCTGAAGAATGTAATCATTCTGTTGTCACGGTTTCATTATCCGTCATCAATCATCAACATAATGAAGTAGCTTCCAATTAGGAAGTTACTTGAATGGCTATGTTGGAAGTTTGTTTTCACCTAGCACTGTGTAAAAAATTATTAGTTTAGGATTGTACATAAATAAGCTCCTCAGAGCATCTTTGTTTATTTTTGTTTTTACTTATCGTCTTTATTTACTCAACAAGGTTTTTGAGCTTGACACCATAGCCCAACAAAAGGTGACTGGAACTACAAAAGGAGATCTTAGACCCTCACAGGGAGGACTCTATCCCCCATGGAGCCTAATATTATCACCTATTTTTGAAGGGGGATGTTTTCCTTTGGAGTTGGCCATTGGGTGACCAAATGCGAAAGGAGTGGGCTTAAAAAACCCACCATTGTTCTTCATCCAAAGTTAGGGCGCAATTGTGCAAAGGTGTGCACATGCCTAGTCAATGGAAATCCATCAAGCACATGCTTAGTATCAGCCATCGGATCCATCAGACAAATCATATCGGCGGTTCGTGGGTATTCGAGATCCGAAAGTTGCTCGAAGTTTAGTGCTAGGGAAAATGCCCGAGATCAATGGACTAGAAAAATTTTAGTCCATACCGTTGGATCAGCTTTTCGCGATTTCGCGAGTCGAGAAAGTAAGAGGACAGATTTATGAGGACTCGCGAAACCTGAACTCGTGAAATGATTTGGCTCATCTAAATAGAGGAGCACGTGGCAGTAGATTAGCGAAATCACGATTTCACATTTCGGAGGTTTCAGAATGGAGCAAGGTGCGAACTCCCGAAACGTGAAATCATGAAGCGCTCAAATAGTTGGGCCCATGGTTGCAGCCCGAGGTCATATCAAAGCGAGTCCAGGGGGAAATCTCCCATCGCGATGAGCCTCAGCCGTTGGATGCATAGAATATCTAACCGTCGATCAGGGCAGGGCCATTTTGCATATCGGGTATCGGGAGATTGTGGTCATGCGAGGTGAAAACCCCTGAAACATGAATTCCCTAAATATCATATGGTATAAGCGTTGGGTCATGGCTGGAGGTTGCATGTACATAAAGGAGATGAGTTCATGTGAATTGCGCTAAAGGCTTAAACGCCAATGTTGGCTACTAAAAGAGGTCACTACATTTTCTAGGCGCCAAGTCGACTCGTCCTCGTTCAGATCCTGATGAAGAAGTTAATGAAAGTGGGGGGGAGGTGGTTGAAACCTCACCTCACCCCATAAATAAAAATCATGGAGGAGCCAGCCATGGAAAATAGAGTTGTCATCCCGTGGTACCCTTGCAAATGGTTTTTCCAGCAAGCCCATATTGATCTGAGTTTGCGTCTGACAAATAAATACCTGTACAGTCTGACTGAGAAGATGACGCACCATGGAAGCCCAAGCACGCCTCTATTGTTGTTTACAAAAATTTTGAGTATATGTATGGAGTTATGTTATTTTGTAAAGGGTTGGTCGATTGTTGAGCTAAGCTCCCGATTTGTAAAGTTTTAATGAACACTCTGGTTCTCTGGCAGGGATGATTTTAAGGATGGAAATTTATTTTTAAATGTAGAAACCTTGGCGAATATTACTAATCCTTCATATGTCAACTATAAATGTCTGGCGATATTTTTTTTTAAATATTCAAATTTCTAAGTATATTATATAGTTTTTATAAAATTTTGGCGATTTTTAAGGTAAAATGATTTTTTCCTATAGAATTTGGGTGAATCATTTTTAAAATAGCGAATCTCGTTTTTTGAAAAACCATGGAAAATTATCCCATGAGCAAAATTTAGCCCCTAAAATCATCCATGCTCTGGTTATGTATATGCATTTGAGACTTCTTGTTTAATGTAATTCGGTTTCCTTTTGCCTCTATGTAACAGTTGTGTTAGAATGCTCAGGCATGGATGATCCATTTGAGGGTAGTTATGTTTTTGTGATGTAGGCTTGATTACATGAGTGACATTGCAACTAATTTTAATCAGTTTCTTGTGTTCTCTTTTCCCTCTGATACTGAGAGCTTGGGCATGGATGATCAAGTTGGGTTGCTGTGAATGTATGTAATGAATGTTTGATTGCAGTACTTTTATTGCATTTTCAGTTTCTTGAAGTCACGAATTCAAGAGGATCTTGTATTTGAAGATTTTCCTCCTTAGGCTGCTGGAAGACCGGATGTCCATAGAAGACCTCTTCACTCTCCTCAATTTCTTCCCCCCTACTCACAACTATACTGAACTTACTGACTGAAGCTAGATCAAGACCTCACCTGCTTGTTATTTCCAACCCATTTTTCTGAGTTAAAACGATACCATCCTGAGTCTGCGTCCATTAGACCGCCTTTAAATTTATTCCTTGTGCCATAAAAAATGATGGGTACTGGTCTTACCTTTGTCGCAATCCAGGGGTGACTTCTGGTGCTAACAATATCAAAAGGTATTTTTAATTCTATTATGGAATAAAAATTATGATTTTTTTCCTTGAAAAATGTGTACCTAATTTGTAGCAACATTAATGCCCATCATAGGGATAAAGGATGTATCTCACATATATGGGGTAATGTTAAGCTATGTACACATGCAAATTGAATGCACTCAAGAAATGTTAAATGTTCAATCTAGAGAGATATAAATTTGAAATTTAAAACTTCACATTATAGATATTATTTAGGAATGTACATTAGTGACCTCATGGTGAACAGACTATTGCTCAGTATCAAAGATTTGATCATTGAGAACTGATGTATACTGCACATATATTTAAATAAGTATATGTAAAGGAGCTTTTAGGACTAAATATATAGACTTTGATTGTCATAATTTCAAGTCAATGAAGCAACATTAAATATGTACATGCTTACACACCTCAGTTGAGGACCTTTTTGTTGAGCAATGAGTTCCTCACACATAGATCCATAGGTAGTGTTAGCGATTTCATCTAGCGCCATCGGCAGGAGGGCTTCATCGGGAATCGGGATATCAGAGATCCTGGGAGAGAGAGTTTTGTGCATTGCAAAATCGCGATACGTGATTTCCCGATCGGCGGGGAACAACTGTCAATCATGGAGGACAGGTGGCAGGTTTTCGCGACGGGGAATGGACCGTTGACAGGTCAATGGCCATGAGCCATCGGGTTTCGGGGAATCGCGAGTCCGGAGGATGTGTGCTCGTTGACATCGCAAGCTGCGAAACCCCGATGGAGAGTATGGTCGAGGGAATATGGTAGCGGTCACCACGACCAGGGCCTAGTCGGAGGGCTAGCCCATACACGCTCTCATCGAAGAATCAGTGATCGAGAGTTCAAATGGTCAAGAAATCTTGACAACGGGGAACGCAAAACCCCGAAACCCGATACAGAGTCGGGAAAACGTCTCAGTGAAGTTTAGGAGACCGTGAGGAAAGAAGAAGAGACCTGTGGACTAGGTCAGGTTTTCATCAGGGATTCCACTCGGGGATCCAAAGAGTCGCTTCAGCTCAGCAAAAAAGGAAAAAGAGGGTGGATGAAGCCTCACGTCACCCATTTATTGCAGAGTATGGAGGTCCCGGCTGAAATTGACCTAGGAGGGTCCCATGTACCGGTTCTCTTCAGGAAAGCCACGCCAAGTCTCCAACTCACCAGAGAAGCCTGCACACGCCAATTCAATATTCAAAGGGCTCAGCTACCCCCTGGCGCGAGCCATGCTGAATTAAAGAGGCGTATGATAGGGGAGCAGAGGGCAGATTTGATTGAGGAAGACTGACAGCCCATCCTGATAGAGAAGCTCCTCAACGTCAAGCATTGAATTCATGATATGATCACGCCTTCATCGCCTGAGTCAGTTCCAAGTATATGTAGGCATTTTTGTCATTTTTGTAAGGATCAATGGTTAAGCAGAGCTCCCGGTTGTAAAGCTTTAATGAAACACTGTTTTCTAGTTATTTCTAGACTTTTGAGACTTCTTGCCTTATGAATGCCAGTTTCTTTACATCTTTGTTATACTGTGTTAGAGCAGCTCGGAATTGGAGGATCCAGTCGAGTTGTAGTTGTTATAGGATGATGTTGTAATGGATCACTGTAATAGTTACGGAGTCTCTAATCGATTTCTGTGATTTCCTTAACACTGAATGACTTGGAATTGGCGGATCCAGCCAAGTCTTATATTCAGTTTCTTTAAGCCCTGAACCAGGAGGATCCTGCGTTCAGAGTTTTTCCCCTACAAACCGCTGCAAGCCTGTTGCCCAGAGCTATTTGTTCACCTTTCTTACTAAGTCTTCCACCTGCTCATCTTTTAATCAACCCACTCGCTGAAGTTAGGATTCCAGACCTCCTTTGTTCTTTACGTACCAGATCCAGTCCCCGAGTTAGAGTGATATCTCCTCGAGTCTCTACCCATTTGATCGCCCATTTATCAAATCGTGACATTAAACTGATGGGCGTTGGGCTCTGCTCCTGCAAGCAATCCAGGAGTGACTTCCAACGCTAACATTTCTGGCGCCGTTTCCGGGGACGAAGTTGAATATTTTCCCTAGGATTGAACGACAATGACTAACTGATTCTGAAGGTGCATCGGAAATCAGAATTATCAAGATTGTTGTTGTGCACCTGGCGACTCCATTGTGACGACTCCGCTGGTGAGAACCTGCTCTATCAATTGTGGCTTTCAGAGGCAGACACACGCGGTCTCATCCACAGCTTCCCCTAGCTACACCTGAAACCGATCCGGAGGTGGTTCTCAGAAAAGGAAAGGCCCCTGAAGAAGAAGCTTCCACCACCGAAATAGGTAATCCACCATCTCCTTCTGTAAGAACTCTGTTTCCCCCCCCCTCAGTTTCTTGATAGACCTCCTTCACAAGTTTTCCATTTCCTGAATTTTGGGAGTGTTCCTACTGATTTTTCCCCTCCTGGTCTGGGATTGGAGGGAGAAATCCTTGTCACTCCCCTCTCCTCTGAAGCTGTACCTTGGCATAGACCCACGACCACAGAAGATTCCCCCACTCCTGCACAAGGAGGAGCACCTGCTGACTTGATCTCGGTGGCCCTCTCCTTGAATCACCTCTTGTTTCCCACCCCACTCTGAGATTAATTCCCTGTAGCCCCTTCGCGAACTCCTTCTCCTATGAGTTCTCCTCCACCTAATATTCCTATGGCCGAAGCAAATCCCCCTATGACCGAAATAGAGGTCATCATAGCCGTTAGATATGCTCCCCCCATGCTACCACAGCCTCTCAATAACCTCCCAGTAGAAGGGTACCTTAAGCAATTGCCCAAGTTTACAGGCGAGGGGGATATAACTGCTGAAAAGCACCTAGAAGCCTTTTATACTTTCGCAGATGATAATGTTATCATGCACACAGACATATGGATGAGAATTTTTGTCCATAGTCTCCAAGGAGAGGCTCGAAACTAGTTCAGGGCCCTACCTCCTGGATCTATTGATGGGATCAGAGCTTTAGAGAATTCCTTTTTGAGACAGTGGGGAGATAAAAAAGACTTCATGTATTACATGACAGAGTTTGGGTCGTTGAAGAGAAAAGAAGGAGAGTTTGTTTCTGACTTCTCCAAGAGATTTAATAAAGTGTACAACAAAATTCCTGCTGAGATAAAACCCTCCGAAGCTTCTGCAAAGATCACTTACTCCAGCGAGAGAAGAGCTGCTACGCTGGCACACATGCAAGATGCAGTCGTGGAGGTAGAATCCAACATATTGGTTGTCAACCAACTCAGGAACGTCGGTGATAGAAATACGTCCAAGAACGGGCCTGAAACTTCCTCATCCAGTTCCTCTCCCCTACCCTATCAGATAGATGAGACAGCTAGAACGCTAAAATCGCTTGCTGCCAAGATAGAAAGGTTGGAATTAGAGGGGAAGCCATGTACAGAAATCCCCAGAACACTGAAAATAGAGGTTTTAGACGACCCGCTAACAATATGCCCCAAGTTTTCCCGAGGGAACAAAGGGAAAAATACAGAGATGATCAAAGGGTCCAAACCCCCCTCCAAAACAACCTAGTTTATCATGAGGAAAGAGAGGAGATAGATGAGTTTGGCCCGGAAATTCACTGTATTAAGGAAGCCCCTCCTTTTCCCCACTTGACTCAGTCTGTGTACGAAAAATATTTGATGAATATTCAGATCCATGAGTTAGGGAAGGGAGAAAGGGTTGGTCACACTCCTAACAGATATAATCTCAGGTCGAGAAGGAAAGAAGGAGACTTCGACAACTCAGACCTGCCCCTCATAGCAGATAGGCCTACTAAAACGGAAACAGCCATAGCTAAAGAAAAGAAGACTCAGAGTGCTTCGTCGGCAGCCAAAGAGCCTGTCACTGAGGTAAGAGAAGATCCTAAACCTACCCCCTCCTTCAATTTTGAGCATGAGATTCAGAAGATTAGAATTCCTATACCTCTCTCTGAGCTGGTTAAAAATGAAGACTTCAAAAGGTCCCTATCCAAGTTGCTACAATCTGAATCCCCCCAGCCTCCCTCTATCTCAATAAACCTTCAAGATGAGAAGCCTGCAGTCGTCTTAGGGCCCATGGTAGAAGATAGATATGATTCATCCCCTCCCTTCTACACATCCCTGAATATACATGATAAAGTGCTGCATAACTGCCTCATGGACTCAGGGGCTTCCCATAATCTTATGCCCAAAATAGTAATGGAGGAGTTGGGATTAGAAGTGACCAGGGCCTACCATGATTTATACTCTTTTGATTCAAGGAGGGTGCAATGTTTGGGATTCATCAAGGACCTGGTGGTTTCTCTGTTTCAACTGCCCATGAAGAGTATGGTCATGGACATTGTGGTAGTTGATGTTCCTCCCAAGTCTGGCACGTTGTTTTCAAGGTCTTGGATTAAAATACTTGGAGGAACATTATAGATGGACCTCACGTATGCTACCATCCCAGTGTTCGGAGGGGAGCATAGAAGACTATACAGGGAAGCCCAACTAGCCTACATAATCAATGATGAAGCCAACCCTACCAATCATCCCATCTTTGCCTTGAATACTGATTTAGGCTCCAGTTTACTCCATCTCACCCATGCCCCCGAGCCTCCTCTGAAACTCAGAAAGTAGCCCACTGTTTCCCCTAAAGTTCCTCCCTCCATCACCCCAATCTGGAAAATGTTTTTTGATGGAGTCTGTTCTCGAGAAGGCGTTGGAGATGGAGTGGTTTTTGTGTCACCTTCTCAGGAGACCACATCTCTGTCATACAAATTAGAATTCAAAGCTACCAACAATGTGGCAGAGTACGAAGCTCTTATACTAGGATTAAGAGCCGCAAGGGAAATGGGAATCCAGGAGATAGCATTGTTCGGAGATGTCGATTTGGTAGTCCAGCAGGTCAGAAGCGCTTATTAGGCCAAGCATCCTCGACTCAGGAGTTATCGAAATGAGGTATGGGACCTAATTTACAGTTTCTTCTCAGTGTTCAACATTTCTTTCATCCCAAGAGAAGAAAACATAGTGGCGGATTCCTTGGCTTCATCAGCAAGCATTTTCAAGGTACCCTTGCCGCCCAAACTGAGGTATGACGTAGAAGTAAAATACAGGCCCTCCATACCTGACAATGTCAAGCATTGGAAGGTGTTTGAGGATGATCTTGAGCTCAAGAAATTCTTGGATACTATCGAGGAGTTTTCAGAGCTGCATATCAATCAAGATTCCATCCATGAGGAAGGGTTTAATGGGGGTGAGTTGCTGAGTAAAATAGAAAAGCATGACATTATTCAGCTACCTAGCAATCACATTCCAAGGGGACTAGTCCCATTAGAAATATTCTTCGATGGGAATGATGTGGCAATAAAGGGAAGAGTTTTGGGTGATGATGCTGACACAGCCGAGTGCAACATTGGCACACCAGAAGAGCCTAAGTTTGTCAAGTTGTCAACAAGTTTGACCAAGGAGAAGAGGATTGAGTATACCGAGTTGCTGAGAGATTTTGTTGATGTGTTTGCATGGACCTACGAAGACCTTAAGACGTATGACACATCTGTCATTGAGCACAAAATACCGTTGAAAGAAGAAGCTAAACCATTCAGGCAGAAGTTGAGATAGATAAATCCCATGTTTCTACCTGTCATGGAGAAAGAAGTGAAGAAATTGTTAGATGCCCGAATCATTGTCCCATTGAGGTATTCTGAGTGGGTGGCCAATTTGGTTCCAGTAAGAAAGAAAAGTGGGGAAATCAGACTCTGTGTTGATTTCAGGAACTT
>SNQJ01S0054202.1:29080-39200 GCA_010110895.2 Picea sitchensis | reverse complement strand
TGAAAATATTGATCAATTTATGACCAGAGTCATGGGAATTGTAAACCAGATCAGGTTGACTGGTGAAGCCATCCCTGATCAAAGGAATGTTGAGAAAGTCCTCATAAGTCTTCCAAACAAATTTGAGATGGTTGTTATTTCCATCCTTGAATCCAAGGATCTGTCAAATTTTTCATCAGATGAACTCATGGGTTCTCTATTGTCACATGAGACTAGACTGCATCTAGAGATGAGTCAATAGCCGATGCCTTCAAGATTCAATTCTCTTTCAGCAGAGGCAGAGGCAGAGGTAGAGGAATAGGTCATAGAGGAAGAGGGAGAAGTCCAAGAAAACCTCACTTAGGTGAAGGTCCCACACTTTAAAATCAACATCAGAATTTCCAGCCTCAAAGAGGAAGAGGGAGGAGATCAAAGGACAAGGAAATAATACAATGCAATTACTGCAAAAAGTATGGGCACTATGTTTCTGAATGCAGGAAGAAACAAGTAGATCAACACTTAGGCAAAGAGCATGTCTCAAATCATGAAGAAGACACCTCAAATGGGATTTTTCTCTCATGTCACAAAATTGAATAACACCACAAGGACCTCTTGTTGCTGGATAGTGGATGCAAAAATCACATGACATGAAACAAATATTTACTTTCTTACATTGATTCTTCTATTTCATCTGATATTACACTTGGAGATGACTCTTTAGTCAAGGTTCAAGGAAAAATAACTGTACCTATTCTCACTAAACAAGATGTAAAGAAAGACATAAACGATGTCTATCACGTTTTAGATCTGAAACACAATATTTTAAGTGGAGGACAACTAGTTAAAAATGGCTATAAGGTAATTTTTTAAGGAGCATCATGTAGGATATATGACAAACCTCCAAGAAGAAAAATGATTTCTGAAATCCACATGAATAGGAATAGAATGTTTCCCCTGACCCTTAGAATTTCATAACTGACCCAATCTTATGCACAAAGTGCATCCATCCCCATTGAAACTATGATTCAACATGAAATATTTGGACATTTACCTTTTTAGAGTCTGAGTCTTCTATAAAAGCACTCCATGGTCAAAGGTATACCTATCTTCAAAGAGAAAAATCCCCGATGTGAGTCTTGCATTCTCGAAAAACATAAGAGAACTAGTTTTCCACAGTCCTCAACTCAAGACAAACAACACTTAGAACTGGTTCACACTAACCTATGTGGACCAATGCAAACAAAGTCAATAGGTGGTAAATTTTATTTTTTAACATTTATTGATGAATTTAGTAGGAAAATATGGATCTATTTCCTCAGACACAAGTCTGAAACCTTTGCATTCAAGGAGTTCAAGGCTGAAGCTGAAAAACAAAGTGGGAAATATGTGAATATTCTCAGGTCATATGGAGGAGGAGAATATTGTTCAACAAAATTTGCAAATTTATGCAAATCACAAGGCATAATCATGCAAAGCACAACCAGGTATACTCCACAACAAAATGGAGTGGCTGAGAGGAAAAATCAGACTATAATGAACATGACAAAGAGCCTTCTTAGAGAGAAATGTCTATCAATTTTTTTTTGTGTTGAAGCAATAGCATGTTCACTTTATCTCCTGAATAGATCCCCAAGCATTAGTGTCAAGATGAAGGTCCCTCAAGAAGCATGGAGTGGAACAAAACTGAATGTTTCTCATCTTAATACTTTTGGATGCATTGCATTCTCTCACATACCTTCCGAATCGAAGTGAGAAATGCATTTTTTTTTGGCTACAATGAGACATCCAAAGCCTACAAACTCTACAATCCGATTTCAAAGAAACTCATTCTCAACAGAAATGTCAAATTTCTTGAAAATGAGTTGTGGTGTGAGTCTGAAAACTGCCCTATGGACAGTCAAAATCCATTGCTGCCACTTCTTGAACACACAGAAAATTCAGGACAGCAAGCACATCAGCCTGTCCTTCCAAGATTGCAGGTACAATGACATACTGAAAGTTCTAAGGACAACTCTTATTCAAGCAGAAATTCATCCTCTGAACTTCAAAATCAGAGAACTCGAAGCTTGAGAGGAATCCATCAGCAGTTAAATAATATTGATCAACACAATATTTTTGCATTAATGTTATGTCAACTTACGTATTTTAAAGAGGCAACTAAAGAGCCACGTTGAGTTCAAGCCATGAACCAAGAAATTGACTCTATTTAGAAAAACAAGACATGGGATCTTGTTGATCTTCCCAAACATAAGATAAGTATTGGTGTCAAGTGGGTTTACAAGACTAAACTCAATAAAAATGGGTAGATTGAAAAACACAAAGCAAGACTTCTTGCCAAAGGATTCTCACAGAAATGAAGCATGGATTATGATGAAAATTTTTCTCTAGTAGCAATGTTGGACACTGTAAGGAATCTCTTAGCCATAACAACTCAACACAAATGACAAGTATACCAGATGGATGTCAAGTCATCTTTCCTGAATTTTGTCTTAGAAGAAGAGGTCTATGTGGATCATCCACCGGGATTTGAAGTCAAAGAGCAGTCAACCAAAGTGTATCGGTTGAAGAAAACCTTGTATGGATTAAAGAAAGCTCCAAGAGATTGGTACAACAAAATTGATACTTAACTAATCAAGAGTGGTTTCAGTAGAAGCAAAAATGAGCCAAATATCTACACCAAAACATATCAACAAGGTAAAATTCTGATTGTCTGTCTATATGTTGATGGCATGATATATACTGGAAATCTTGAGTTAACCAGTTTTAAGCATGCCATGCAACCTAAGTTTGAGATGACAAATCTTGGCATAATGAAATATTTTTTGGGATTGAGGTTGAACAATCAACCAAAGGAATTTTTGTCTGTTAGCCAAAGTATGCAGTAGACATCATCAAAATATTTCGCATGGAAGACTGTAATCCAACAAAAACTCCTATACCCCTAGGCACAAAATTGAGCAAGCAAGATAAGACCTTATAGTGGATTTTACTTTGTACAAAAGTTTAGTAGGAAGTTTGTTGTATCTTACAAAAACTAGGCCTGATATTATGTATGCAACTGACTTTTTTTCCAGGTTCATGGAATCTCCCAAAGATTCTCATTGTAAGATGGTGAAAATTATTCTGAGATATGTACTAACACTCTCAATTTTGGTTTATGGTACACTCAGTTTGAAGATAATCATCTTTCTGGTTACAAAACACCTCAAGGTATGCTTTTCACCTGGGAATGAATATGATTTCTTGGGCATCAAATAAGCAACCCATTGTCTCAATATCTTCTGCATAGGCAGAGTATGTCGCTGCTACCTCAACTTCCTGTGAAATTGTATGGCTGTAAAGACTATTGAATACATGTTACATTCAAAAAATGAGCCAAATCTTATATTTTGTGACAATACTTCAGCTATTGCTTTATCAAAAAATCATGTTTTTTATAAGAAAAACAAACACATTGACACTCACTCTCACTTCATAAGCTAGCTAGTTAATAATGGTGAAATCACACTTCAATTTTGGGAAAAACCATTTTTGATTTTCAAACACTCGGGCATTATGAGTCCTTATATTTAACTCTTGAGTTTAAGAGAGAGGGTTAGTTATAACCTCAACAGTGTAGTTGTACTAGTCGTTAGGATTTGCTTCTGACTTCTTGATCTTCTTGTTTTGTTTTCAGTTTATAGGTTTAGACTATAAGCTAATATAATTGTCCTCTGCATTTTCCTATTCTAGATCCGTCTCTTATGTATTGTCTGTTTCATTTATAGTTTGGTCAATTGTGTCACTGCAATACACAATATTCATGTTCAAGCACCGAGGTATGTTTAATTGTTCATAGCAGAGTAAACCATGGATTTTTTAAGGGAATTGTAGTTGTAATTGGTGTTTTTCCTTTCATTTTGCATTATAGGGTTCGATGGTTCTATACAATGGAAATCAGTCTTGGGGTAAAGAACCACTGGAAGCATCAGCTCGTGTAGTAGGAGGCTGGACCGTCCTTAGCAAGGTTTGATAGAGCGTGGTCTAACGTGTCTTGTGCACACAGATGATGAAACTTTTTCACTTTTTCAATAACACAATTTAATAAAACACATTACACTGATATTATCTATAGACTAGAGTGGTTGTCATGATAATGATCTATATTCAAATATAAAATTTTGAAAATTAAATAATTAACAAAATTTATCAATAACAATGATTTTCATGATAATGATCTATATTCATATATACAATTTTAAAAATTAAATAATTAATAAAAATATTTAATGATAATGATCTGTATTCAAATATACAATTTTGAAAATTAAATAATTAATAAAAATAGTTATTAATTAGTGATTAGTTTATACACATAATTAAAAAAAATATATTTAAATATGATATTAGTATAAATTTATCTTAAAGTATATAGTAAATTAAATTTTAATAGATTCATTTATTTATTTTTTCACTCATCAAATTATCAATGTTAAGCATTCAAATTCATTTTTTTTTTTATGACAATGAAATTAAATGCTCTATAATCAATATAGAGGTAGTAAAATCTATAATGAATTTTCCTTATTATGACCATAGGAGTAATATATCAACTCTAAGAGATCCTCCATAAGCCTTTCCATCTCATAGTTTGGAAAATTGGTATATGTGAAAAATTATTGGGCCTTTAGTGGGGTCAAGCTCAATAACATGCTCCATACCCATGTTGTAAGGCCTTTGCCTTAATATAAAGCTAGGCATGCTTACTTGATTGTTAGCACAATAGGCTACGATAAACAAATGATATAACTAGACAACACGTGCTTGGTTTTTAAACAACTTGGTAGAAACATTTAGCTTAGCAAGTGTAAAAGTGTTTCCTTTATATAGAGACTTGGAAAGATTCAGAAATTGGGGCATGATGCGGAGAACATGGACCCAAATCATTAAATGCTCTTTCTTTTATGGTTATGGAGTGATTTGAGGAGGAAATTGCAATTGCTGAGTCCTTTGACATGGGTGATTTCTAGTTTCAAGTCCACTTGGCATTGATAATGGTAAAGGAACACTAGATAGGGGAAAATGTTTAAAGGAACCTTATAAAAGGATGATGAAAGCATTGAGAAAACCATCTGAGTAGATTTTTTAGAGTTATATGTTGAAGGGGTGCTAAGTCTAGGGGTGATGTTGGCCCAGGCCATTTTGGAAAGAAATTTGTGGAAATGTTGATAAATATAGGGATGAAAATAGAATATTATGGAAAGGCATGGTAATTGATGAAGGAAGTTAGGTAATGAACCAAAGAAGGAGTGTGCGCTGGAAAACCTGGAAAAACAGCACCATGAAACCATGAAAGTCAAAGAAAGGAAGAAAGATGCATATCAATGAGGAAAACAATTGGATTTTTGACCAGTCGTGATCAAGGAGTTAGAAAGTGGATAAATCTAATCCACCCAGGGTTAATGGGTTAGGGTTTTGTTCAATTTTGTAATGGTTAATTTGATCCATATTTGGAGCGGAACAAACTGAATACAATAACCATAGAGATATGAAGAAAAACACAGATATCCAATGAACAATATCTTCTATTGAATAAATGAAATAGGATGCAACTGTAAAACTGCAGAACTGAAACACTTGCTCGAATGGTGGAAGCTATCTGTGAGAAGAGATGTGGCTACTATTTGCATCCTTCTAAGTATAATGATTATAATGAGGCTACATAGGCATTTTTAATATTAATAATAAATTCCAAAATCCTAGACATCCAAAAACCTAACCCTAGGAGGTGAAACACCAAAATTCATGTGGGCCCCTATGGGTAAGTTGGTAACTCAACTTCCTGAGGTCGTAACTTTTGCATACAACCTCCATTTTAGGTGTGTGATAGCTCATTGGAAAGGTATTTTAAAGAACTACACATGACATCATCAAACTCTGACTCCANAACCATAGAGATATGAAGAAAAACACAGATATCCAATGAACAATATCTTCTATTGAATAAATGAAATAGGATGCAACTGTAAAACTGCAGAACTGAAACACTTGCTCGAATGGTGGAAGCTATCTGTGAGAAGAGATGTGGCTGCTATTTGCATCCTTCTAAGTATAATGATTATAATGAGGCTACATAGGCATTTTTAATATTAATAATAAATTCCAAAATCCTAGACATCCAAAAATCTAACCCTAGGAGGTGAAACACCAAAAGTCATGTGGGCCCCTATGGGTAAGTTGGTAACTCAACTTCCTGAGGTCGTAACTTTTGCATACAACCTCCATTTTAGGTGTGTGATAGCTCATTGGAAAGGTATTTTAAAGAACTACACATGACATCATCAAACTCTGACTCCATCTACAATTTGATTGTGATGAGCCAAAAAAGATTATTTAGGGCTCCAAAATGGACCCATAAGTACATCAAGATGTGATGACATGAAAACATACAAAATAAACCAGTTGGATTATGTGAGAGGCCACTAGTATCCAACTGGAATATGTGTAGGGCTTGATACAACCCCATAAGTGTATAACCCACAATTTCAAAGAAGTACAAAAGAACGCGCTGAACTAAAAACTGATAAGAGGAGTCAGTTGGAATAGGTGTCTGGCCACAAATATCCACTTGGATCAATCATCTTCCCTTAGGAATCAACAGTCTCCATTGTGTTGATTTCCCCTATCAGGTGAGGAAGATTCTGCTGGATTTGGCCTCGAGTGAGCCACTTGCCTTGGTGTAGGAGTTGCCTTGCCTTGACAACCTGTTAAAACTGGATCCTCTGTTGGCGAGTGCCCTTGGCCCGTGTTTCCACTATATGATTAGTGGATGCTTGTTCCATATGCTAACGGTTGAACTCTACTGGTGTCAGTGGTCTGTGATATTTGAGGTGTCCAATAATGGTGGAAAATATGGTCGAAGGAGGTCCACATTGAACACTGGGTGCAAGCCAAGTAATGGTGGAGTGTTGAGCTCAAAAGCATTGTTACCCAAAACCTTGGTGATGGTGTAAGGCCCATAGCCAAGTGGGCGAAGCTTCCGATGGGGCCCTATAAGATGCTCCTTCTGCAAGTGTAACTAGACCTTGTCTCCAACCTGAAACTGGTGCGGTACCCTATGTTGATCATGGCGATGCTTGTACTTAGCATTGGATTTCTGCAAAATCTCCTGGACCTGTTAGCGGATGTGTTGAATCTTCTCAATGAATCTAGTGGATTTGTCGGTCTCAGAATGAACATGTGAAGAGTCTGTTTGTGTGGTTTCCAGAGGTAGTGCAACATCAATGGGACCTAAGGGTTGGAATCCCAGTCCCACCTGGAATGGGATATGGCTGGTGGGGCTACGGAGATCCATGTTGTAACTGTGTTGAACATATGGGAGACTCTCATCCCATGTACGTGGATTCTTAGAGTTGTACATGCACAAGATGTACATAATCATCAGATTGACGACCTCTATTTGGACGTCTTTTTGGGGGTTGAAACTAGTGCATTTAGTGAGCTTGGTGTCCAACAGTGACCATAGACTCCACCAAAATGTGCTGAGGAACCTTTTGTCCCAGTCAGATATGATGGTCCGTGGTATCCCAAAATGGACCCACACTCGTTTGAAGAAGAGCTTGGCATTATCTGTCACTGTGATGTTCTTCTTGCATGTTGTGAGGATGACCATCTTTGAAAACCAATCAATGACCAAAAATACACAATCCTCTCCTTTCTTAGTGGATGGAAGGCCATACATGTAATCCATCGACGATCAACAATGCTGGGAATTGGGTACTAGTTTCTGACTGTGATTTTGTTTAATTCTTTGTAATCAATGCAGAGTCACCAGGTCCCGTCCTTCTTTTTCACCAGTACAATCAGTTTTCCATAAGGGGAGGAGTTGTGTCTCATGTGCCCCTTTTGAAAAAGATATTGGATCTGATGCTTGATTTCGTCATTTTCCATCAGGGAGTGATGATAGACTTCTCCATTAGGTAGAGGTGCACCAGTTCTTAGATCAATTGGATGCTTGAYTCGATAAWTCGTCGGTACCCCACTGGGTAAGGAGAAGATGTCTCTGTACTCTTCCAMAATACTGTCCACTTGCTTCTGCTGCAAAGAGAGGCTTTGTGTAGAGGCCACAGATGTGGCGACGACCTTTTGCTTACTATGAGCACGAATCACAAAAAAWATTAACTTCTCGGTCTGTGAAGTAACCTTACTGCATTGCTTAGAAGAGATTAAATAAATARCGGTAGGCAACACTACCTATGGTATCCTGTACAATTGTCTACCCAAAGTAGTAATAACACTGTGGGGTCTAGACTCATACAGAACATGACACTTCCACAAATATAGTTGTCCTAAACGAACATCAAAAAATTCAAGGGGAGCAATATCACACAATACGTCATCTTTGAAGGGCTTGAGGCAATAGGGAAGACGACATTGTTGGCTGACACAAATATCTCGTTCTTTGCGAAGCCAACCGATGGTGTAGGGCTGCGGGTGTGGTGTCTATAGCAAGTCAAGCCGCTTGACGACCTATGCTGATATCAAGTTCTTTTGACTGTCGATATCGACAATGAAATGAAGTGGAGCCCCATTTACGCACATCTGTGAGTGAAATAGGCGTTTTCCTTTCTCTATTTATTCTGGTTTGCTTGGCTGAATTTTGGTGGTAGCGACAATGGCATTGGGTTCAACATTGATAATTCATTTCCCTCCTTCTAGATTTGATTCAGAATCAGAATCAGCCTCTGACTTGAGAGCCTTCAGCTCGACCACGAGTGACTTCTTGGAGTGACATTATTCAGTGTTGTGTCAAGGGATTTTATGGTATTCAAACCATTTTCATGTTTCCTTATTCATCTGCTCATTGCCCTTCTTGTGTTGCAGATTGACTGCTTATCCTAAGAGTGGCCAACTTTTCTCTTTCCCTTGCTGTGTGGGTTGGGGTTTCCTTTTTCCTGCTTTGACTGTGGGGAGTTTGCAGACCCAAACTCTCTCCTCTTTTTCTTAAATTTCTGCTCAATCTTGACAACATATTTGTAAGACGTACCCAATGAGGCAATGTCTAGAAACTCCATTTCTATTCTAATGTATCTATACAAACAACCATGGTATTTGAGCACCAGATGTCGTTCAGAGTATTTGATACCAAAATTGGTGCACAAGGTATGGAAAATATTGATGAAATATGGTACTGTCTGGTCCCTTTCTTGACACAGGGTGGTCCATCTGGTGTACTGGTCCTCGTAGCTTCCAACAAGGTAGTATTGTTGTTTAATTTCATCCCAGAAGGAATACCATGTAGGGGAAACCACAAATATTGCATATTCCTCTACGACTCTTTTCTTAGAGTAAGTGTCCCACGAGTCCTTAACATAGGGGATGGACTTGAGGAGTGCAAAAGTAATATTTTCCCTATTGGAAAAATTATGGACCGAAAAATACCCTTCGAGTAGATTCGACCATTTATCTACAACATCTGCATCTATCAGTCCTTCAAATAATGAAATATCAAAATTTACCTGTACCCTGAAGGGGGTTTCATGGCCGCTTGATGAATATGATTTTCCTGTGGGAAGCAGCCGAAGGATCTGTGCAAATTTGTCCGTCATTTCGTTCGTTTATCATGCAAGGGCTTCCTCAAGCATCATTTTAAGAGGATCTCCTGCTTCGTCATCTTTATTTTTGTATCCCATGTTTTTTTTTGGGATCGACATGACCTCTCTTGCAATGACTTGATTGGTTTGATTCCCAACTTCTTGTACCCAATCTTGTCAGGGACATGCACGAAGAAAAATTAATGAGGAGAAGACCTCTTTGATACCAGTTTAGAGAGAAATAAACTTATTAACAGAATGAATACAATAAACATAGATATATGAAGAACAACACATATATCCATTGAAAAACATCTTCTTTTGAATAAATGAAATAGGCTGAAACTCTAAAACTGCATAGCTAAAACACTTGCTCGAATGATGGTAGATATCTCTGAGAAGAGATGTGGCTGCTATGCGCATCTTTCTAAGAAGAATGATTACAATGAGGCTCCAAAGGTATTTTTAATATGACTAATGAATTCCAAAACCCTAGACATCCAAAAACCTAACCCTAGGAGGTGAAACGCCAAAAGTCATGTGGGCCCCTATGGGTAAGTTGGTACCTT
>SNQJ01S0054202.1:4992-28607 GCA_010110895.2 Picea sitchensis | reverse complement strand
AAAAAAGAAAAAAATACAGTAAGAGAGAGAGAGAGAGAGAGAGAGAGAGAGAGAGAGAGAGAGGATTGTAGATAACAAAAATATACTAGATCAAGCATTGTAATCGAGGGTAAGGTCGTGGGTCATTGGATGTGGAGCCTGCTGCAATCTTGCAATCATTTGAGTGAAAGTATGAAGTCTATGATGGTTATTCCATATAACGTTTTGGTGGGTGAAATAAATGTAATGCGCACAATGCTATAACCTTTATGTAGAATAATAAAAGAGCCAAGACAACCAAATATTTGTGGAAGTAGCCCAGGGGGTGAACCATGGTAAAGTTTGTGTTTCTCTGTGGAATTCTTATGTTATTTATTGCAAATTTTTAGTTATTATGAATGGATTATCTATCCGTAAAAAAATGCAGTGCACAATAGAGTAATGAGGATAATTACTGTATAAAAAACCCTAAATGAATGAAACTAATTACTGAATGATATATCTAAGATATAATGGCATGTTGATGTAATAAAATAATAAATATGATGTGTTTTGAGGTAGAAATAATTTCTCTCATACCCACAAAACTCTCCCTTCCAATACTGTAGACATCTGGGTCCTGCAGTCACCCATAAGCCATATAAGGTGAGACTGCATTGTGCACTCCGTGTGTAGTGTTTCCTTCTGGTCTTCAAAATGGTTGATGGTTTGTAGGGTTTTGTTGCAAGCCTAAATTACAAATCGGGTCAGCCCAAAAATCTCGAACAAATGGTTCCATTTTCGACTGGAACCTAGAAGAACAGATTGGAAGGGACTTACTGAGAAGAACATATAAGAGAATCAAGTATTAGAAAGGGACGTTCAGACCATGGAACCCAAACAAACAAGATATTGAACAATGGATGATAACAAAAGAAGTACGTATTCACTGATCTTCATGAGACATTTTTCTGTGAATTTCCACAGTTGTTGCAGGAATGGATACTGAGATTAAAATACAATCACCCAACTAACCGGATAAGACCAGTAGAATGGACTACTTAAAATATTGCGCATCTACAAAAATTCAACAACAAATTCTCGCGCATAGTCGATTTCTTCCTAGACGATATCATTGCATGATTCATTACTGAGTTTGTAGTTGATACTGCAAAATCATAGATTGTTTCATAGCATGAGTTTTTGAAGGGTCCAAGAGGAAGGTATATTAGATCACTCTATATTTCAATCAATATTTTTCTGCATGATAAAGGTGTGATGACAATGGAGTCAGACAACTAATTAACTCTGCACGCATGGGGATACTGGGGGAAACACTAAGAACGATCTAAGATATGGAGAGAGATCTAGATAGGGGTAAGTAGAATGAAATGGTGGACCCCACTATGATGGATGAAGAACAAATCAAGGAAATAATGGACAAAGCGGGAACGACGCGCACTGGAAGAGCCTAGAAATATAAGATTAAAAGGAAAAAGAGGGAAATGGCCGAGAGGGAAGGATTATAAAGTGATGAAGAAGAGGTAGAGTATATTCATGATACAAAGTAGATTGAGGAAATCCTGTGCACCAAATATGACAGAAAAACCAGAGGTGAAGGGTCTGACGTAGAAGAATGAACTCCAATCTAGATCAGAATTCGTGTGGAACCCACAACCCCATGCGCGACTAAAACATCAGCAAATAAAGAATATTTTAAACAACCAATAATTAGTAGCAGAAGGAGTCTAATAGGTCAAGGGACTAGTGGAAATTCAAGTGGAAGTATGAGTTCGGATAACAATAATCAGTTATCTACACTGTGCAGAGGAAGTACCACAAGTTTTACAATGGCATGAACATATACGACCATTCCATTACCATAATTCCATGGAGAAGGGTCAGAGGACCCATATAAACATCTATTTATTTGTGAAAATATTTGGGAATTGAAACAGATCACATATGAAGAAAAATAAGTAACTCAACTCACAATTACATTTAGAAACTACGCACTGGACTGGTTTATGAGCCTAGCTGTGAACAGTCCACAAGGAGCACCTACAATCATCACAGATGTAAACAAGACACTAATAAATGAATTCTAGCAACCAATTTCAAAAGATCAATACGTGAATGAGATGAAAGAAATAAGACAGAATCCAGGAGAGTCGGTTTGGGAAATCGATCAGAAGTTCAAGCGATTGAAAGGTAAGTTGAATTATCCCATAACCGACATGCAACATACAAAACTATTCATAAACTCATTATTGCCACATTTTAAATACCCATTGAGGAAACAAAAGTTCCACAGTTAGGACAAGGCTCTGCAAGCAACCCTAGAAATGGAAGAGAATCAATATAAACATACATATCCAGCTATATAAGAGATGAGATAGTATCTTAATAATATGACATTTAAGTTGAATAAGAATAAAGGCAAGGAAAAGAGGGAAGTTGTCTTGTGTACTTTATGCAGAACAAAAGGAGACCACAAAAATGAGTTCCCAACATTTGCGCAGTAATTGGGAGTAGGGCTGCCAAATCCCTTACGCACAGGAGGATTATGGCATGAAATATGTAAAACACCTAGACATGATCCATATCATTGTCCAATGATGCAAAAATACCAAACAATGCCTAAACGTACATTCTTCAATTTATGCAAGTTTGTAGTACATGAGGATAAGGATTGTTGAACCTTGGAACTTATGAAGGAAAGGACATCGGATGATTATAGGATGTAGGATGAACTAATGACAAGAAAACTTGTGCAATAATATAATAATGCGCAACAAATTACAATGCCACCACAATATAATCAAGTACTACAATATAATACACTTCGCAAAGACAATCAAGGAAACAAAGGAGGATTCAGAGGAGGATGTGGAAGAGGAGGATTTGGAAAAAATCATACTACAGAAGACTTTCCTATACTTATGATAAAAATATAGGACAAAAGGAATCATAATAACCAAAATGTTCAATGGATTGCTGCAGAAACTAGAGATGATGGGAAAAATATTAATGCAGTTACTCGAGGTGGAACCAAAACAGGAGTAGACACAATAAATTAGAATCAAAACCAACACCAGTGGGTTAGAAAAAATACAACACCACACCAACATTTTGATGCATGCAAGGAAAAAGATACATTCAAGAAGGCTAGACAAGAAATTTTGCAGGAGAATATTTCTTTTACTTCAAATACACGACCAAGATATGATGGGATAGTATATGACATGCCTTGTCTATATGATGATACCAACAAAGGTCAGCCTTCCTAAAATGCAATTAATGTAAGAAACTTTTTGTTGTCTTGCTTGAATTTATTGAATGATGAAACATCTATACAAGTATTACAAAGTTTGATAGAAAAATACAATCTTGAAGAAGAGATAAAACTAGAAGAAAAAAAAGTAAATCATGTTCAAAGGAAGAGAAGAACAGATAGGGATTTTAGACTAAATGAAAATATTGAATACTTTGACCTGGGTGACATCATATTAGATTTGGGATTTGAGGTAACTGTTCTTCCTAAGAAAACATGGGAATGCATGGAGGGACCTACACTGAGCTATTCACCCATTCAACCGAAACTAGAAAATCAACATAGAGTAATACCAATTGGTCGATAGAAAGGAATACTCATGGATTTAGATGGTGTGAGCATTATGATAGATTTTTAGGTAATTGGTATAGTGGATAACACTATTCCTTATCTAGTATTGTTGGGACTAGATTGGACATTTGACAATCAAGCCATTATCAAATTGAAGACCCGAAAAATGAATTTTGAATCAGGAGATTATAGAGTCACATCACCATTAGATCCTTGAGAAGGTGGAAGATATGTTGAACCAACGAAACAAAACTTTATCATAGAAGAGATAAACTAGTTCTATAGAACTACTGCACGCGAGGAATATTACATTAACCCAACAACAGATGGAATGATTAGCTAGAGAAGCATCAATTCTTGTGCTCTAGATTCTAACATAGGACTGGAGAATTGGAAACAATGCTTACATGATATATCTACTAGAATATGTGCAATAATGACGTGCACACTAACATGGATTGGATCAGAGGTAAGAGAACCTCCAAGTTTTTATGGTAAACATGATTTAGAAAAATTCTTAACAAAGTTGGAGTTAGAAGTCCTGGAAAGTCAAAGGTTATTAGTTTTAGATATTTCCTTGAAAGAAAGACTTACATGTTGGTGGAGTACTCACAAAGAAAATATCCATGATTGGTATCAATGCAAAATATTATTGAGAATAAAAATATGTAGAAATACGATGGAAGAGTACAACCGAGATAACATATAGACAACTACATACCCCAATGGAGACTAATACCACCAGAGGAATGGTCACATCACTTCATCCATACATTAGAAGGCATACCAAGAAATTGGTATACAGAACTGGAACTGCACATAGGAAATGTAAATTGGAAAGATTTGCAGCAGAACTTTGTAATCATGTTTACAGTTGAACATGAGAATCCAATGATAGATGCAACACTGAAGTTGATAAAATAAAATATTTTTGAAGAACCTGAATTTGAAACTATAACATCTTATCAGAATCATAATCGACAAACAATCAGACATTTGTTACATTGTTACCATGTCGCAGAAGATGACCCAACAAAATAAAACTAATGTGATATTCAAATAACAAAAGTTGAAGGGGAAAGAGAAGTAGAAGACCCAC
Organism: Picea sitchensis; assembly: GCA_010110895.2. Taxonomy (NCBI): domain Eukaryota; kingdom Viridiplantae; phylum Streptophyta; class Pinopsida; order Pinales; family Pinaceae; genus Picea; species Picea sitchensis. The sequence continues at coordinate 23,925 of SNQJ01S0054202.1, read as the reverse complement.
AGTTATAGTCAGAAGAATTTGCTGCACCACTGAAGATAAATAAAGTCAATATTGGAACCAGAGAGAATCCAAAAATTGCCAGTATTGGTGACCAGTATTGGATGTCTAGGGTTTTGGAATTCATAAGTAATATGAAAAGGGCCTATGGAGCCTCATTATAATCCAGTTTTCTTAGAAATATGCACGTAGCAACCACATCTCTTCTAAGAGATAGCTACCAACATTCGAACAAGTTTCAGTTCTATAGTTTAACAATTTCAGCCTATTTCATTATTTAATAGAAGATATTGTTCATCGAATATTTGTGTTATTCTTCCTATATCTGTGTTTATGGTATTCATCCCATAATCAATTCTCTCCTCTCCTAAATACGGACCAGGTAAGCATATTTCGGCCAACAGGTTGATTTTTAACGGATTCCGTTAAAAACGAGATTTCGGTTGAAAGAATATTTCGGTCGAAAACAAGAAAATGGGATTGTTTGCAGGAAACTGCAAATTCTCTCTAGCTTACTTGATATTTGGAGGTAGAAGACTCCTACAAATACTCAAAATTTATTTTCGGAATTGAATCTACTTTTATTGGATATAATTTGTTTTCATTTTTATTGTTTTTATCTAATTTTATAAAAAAATCATTGCATAATATTTTTAGGTGAGATTATGATTCACTGAAATGAAAAATTATGGAGCATTTATATTCATAATCCTTAAACTGTTCTCTTCAAAAGGGTGTTTTTAGATTTTACTTTTAAGTAAAAATTAAGATAGATACATGGTGGGTGAAAACATGTGTTTAAAATATGTAACTTTTTCAGATTGGTCAACTTCAAAAAATCCCAGAAATTATAATATTCATCCGTTAGCTTCAAAACTATAGTCATAAAAAAATAGAGTCTCTGTAGATTGTCACAGTATATTTCATTTGTCAAAAACAAAATTTTAATAATGGATACATTGTTGGGGGAAAAATAACTCATTATATTTCCCATCATTTTTAAGGAACATACTGTCAAACAATTTCCAAATTGACATATCAAATCTCAATAAATTCTTTTTGAAAAATAGTCAGTAGAAAGCTAACAAAATTATTCACAAGTTTTGTTTTTATAGTAAAGTAAAATTATAAATAAAAGAAATACTTTTGTTTATCGGAAGTTGAATAACCTTTTAAAATAAGTAAAAAATTGTCATAAAACAAGAAAAAATGTTACCCATCTTCATGATTCTACCCCTAGTTAATTTTAGATTACGCGCTTGTTCCTTTTATGGTTGTTTGTTACTCAAAAGGGATTGCAGATGCAACTTAACTATGATGTGTGACACTTTACTCCAAGAAGGCTTCAAAAGAAAAATATGAATGCAAATGCAATCTTTTTTTTCGATGAAAACTATCTATGGGAAGGAGTAAGAGGTTTCAAGCAAATAATTACAACTTTCAAAGAAATAAACATAAAAACTCTTTGAATGAAGTTACAAGATAAAAAATGAACCACACAATTTTTTAGAATGCAAAATTATTTTCGTTTGATTCAATGCAATGAGATATGTAAAAAACTTTAACGCTTCAAAAATATCAAATGAGATGAAAGAAATCAATGTTGGACACAAATAAAAATGAAGAAGAAAGGAATCAAACAAAGCACACTCAAAATTGACGATAACTGAGAAAAACCAAGTTTGAGATAACTTGTTCAATCAAGGACTCAAAATGTCAACAAGTACTCAAAGAACACAAAATGTTAGAATGATTCCAACATATGTTCAGATAAGAACCCAAACAATGAAAAAGAGAAAGACTTAATTACTCAACAATCCTTAAAGATGAGTAGCGAGAAAGACTATTCAAATATGGGTTGTGGCAAACAAGAGAGTCTTCAATTATTAAAAAAGAGAGACATTCTGAAGAACATCACAAAGAGACTCAAAACCATTCAACCTTTGTAAACCCTATATGATGAAAAATCCTAAACAATGAAGCAATCTGAAATCTTTGTGAGATGAAGATTAGAGAACTGAAAGATAGGATGAATCGAGGGATCTAGTTAACCCAAGGGGATCAAAACTAGGAGATATTTTCAAACTCAATGAAGGAAATGAAAATGAGTAATAAATGTCAAATTCTCAATAAAAAAACTCAAAGACAGATGAGGAGACTCTGGACTAAAATCCTCTCAAAAGTAGGTTGAGAAAAGCAGGGCAAAAACAGGAAAAATCACCTAAAAAGGAGATTGTTTCCCATGTTCTCAAAGAGACAGAGTGTTATGTCACCCCCTAGGAAGCTTAGGGGGAGCACTGATAAAGATAATGGTGCCCCTATATGCACTGCTGGGGAGTGCTAGTCAAGGTAATGGCATACAATTGTGAACTATAGAGGGAGTGTCAATTTGGAAGAGCTCAAAATATAGCTTCCACAATGATGGGAGCATCTCTCCATATAACCAGTCAACCAACGTCAGTACTTACACTCATTCATGTCTTTGAAAGGAGAAGCAACCTCATTTTGAATTGTATTGAATGTAATTTAATGTGCTTAGAATTTGTTGAGCCGGGAGAAGCCATGCCTTTCTTGTGAGGCATTAGATAGGATATTGCTATTATGGAGTAATTTGAGAGATCTAGTTTGAATAATGAGACTAGACCTGCATTGATTGTAAATTAGTAGGTGAATGAAATCCCTGGAGGGAAGCTGAGAAGACCTGGTAAGAATCGAGATCTCATTTTAGATATAGAATGGTTGAGTTGAAAGAGCCAAGGAAGGCTCGGGAACACCATTGTAAAAATTCAGGCATTTGCCATTATTTAATACAAACAACAGTTTTTTTTTTTTTTTTTTTTTTGTTATTATTTTATATGATAATATATATGTGTGTGTTGTTATCATGCCATTCTGAGTTCGATTTCAGGTTTGAGAGGTCTTGAGGTTTCATGCCGAAGGCGTGGCAGTGTTGAGACTTCGAATACCGGTCTGGAGGATACGCCGAACTTCGTGAGTGAGACGATGAGACGCAGGAGTCGCTGGCTTCGGGAAAGACAACTGAGGTTCTTTGAACACCTCAAGAGGGGCAAAGTGTAGTTGAGACACAATTGCTAACAGAATCGCGTGGATTACGTGAGAATCTCCGCCAAGTGGGCATTGAGTGCATGTCACGGTGGGTGCACGGAGAACTACGCTATGAGTTCTGAAATCTGGAAGTGCAGGGATCGAGGCTCTTCCCGAGGCGGGTACGAAAAGGTACGCAGGAACGGAGACGCTGCGAATGCGTGGAAGAAGAGACTCCGCCGGGGAGAGCGAGAGTTGTAAGACACAAGGTGAAGGAAACTCTTTGGGTTCTGAAGCCGAAGGAAGCATCCGCTGAGGGAGATTTCAGATGCTGGGTCGGACCGGAGGAGCTTGAACCGAGAGCTTTGAGTGGAGAATTCTGCGGGCCCGGAGAAATCAGCGGACGGATAAGCGGAGGAGAATGAAATCGAGGTCGTTGGATCACTGGAGAATTCGCCGGTGGCGGGAGGAACAGAAGCCGTCGTGTATCGAAGCATATCAGACTGGAATTTGTGAAGCAAGAGTCATACTCTGGAATCGCGGTAGCGATTTCGAATCAACTAAGTCGTCGATGCGTCGGGAGGGCCGAGGGTAAGCATAAAGATCCATCATATCGGGTTCGGCGTTAAGCGTTTTGGCGATACAAAGTTACATGCTGTCGGAGTCGTGAAAAGTGCGATTTCCGAGATCAAGCTGGAGCCGTTGATCGGGGCGGGGACCGCATGGCGTGCCAGAGATCCCTGCCGGATCCCGAGTTCGACATTGACGTTCAAAGGAAAGAGGTTTATACCTTTTGAAATCACGGCGGTGATTTACCCGTTCGCAGGAAGCCGTTAGTCTGAATAGGGCAGTGTCCGCGCGATCGAGAAGTCGGACCGTGGTTTTCGGCGTTGTTTGGGGTTTTTGACCGCGAAAAGAAACTTGTATGCGTGGATCCAGCGATCCGTGAAGTCCCAGAAAGAAGGGCGTGCGATTAATGGGACGGGCACAAGTGGAGACGGGTAGCATGAGTTCGGTTGAGTTCATTGGTACATGTGGTTCCGAACGCCGGATGTTCGATTTCCAGATGGAAATCCCGAAAGAGCAGGGAGTGTTGACCCATGACCATCGGCATTGGGGAGTTGATTTGATTTGCGAAGCATTATTCTGCGAGGGTTAGCGATAAGTAGCGCTGACGGTAATTCCCGATAGCGAAAAGGAGATGCTTGTAAGTACGTGGAACTCCAGGGAGTTGGAAAGTCACTGATTCTTGGGCGAGTTTAGAAGGTCTGGCGGCGAGGGTAAGCCGTGGGGATCTGAAGCCTTTGCGTCAGTGGTATCGGAAGCTTGAAGTCTTGTATACTGCGGGCGAGAAAGGAGAAAGGAGCACTCGATACTCACGACTTATGTCGGAAGCGGAAAAGAGCGAGGATTCTTGAACTCGTGGCGATTACTAGTGTATTGATCATAAACGGTCAGCCGGGGCGCAAAGATGGCGGTTGAACTTCGTGATGGTGGCCATAGCGAGATCTTCCCGAAGGTAGATAGAGGTAGCGGATGACTCGAAAGAGCGCCCGAGGGAAACTGAAAGGCGATGAAGCGGAAGCGAGAGATAGATAGAGAGCTTCGCCGACATGAGCGGAGGAGATAGAGAGGCTGGAATCAACGTCTGGCCGAGAATGAAGAATTAGTTGAGTATATGAGCACGAGGCTGAAAAAGGTCTTGATGGTGATGATGATGATTGAGATGATGAGGAAGATGAGATGAGGTCGTTTGAGGATCTCAAGAGTTACCATGAGGATAGAGCAGAAGAAATTCTAATTTTCCATGAGGGCAATGAGTTGAGAAAGTCGGTTAAGGATCCGCGGTGGCATCATATAGAGGGCAAACCGGGGAATTTCTAATTACCCGGTTAGGCGAGAGCGAGAAATGAGATCATTTGAGGATCTCAAAAAGCGCCATGAGGACAGCCAGGAAACTTTGCATTGCCGGCTGGGCGATGAAAGGAGATCATGTGAAGATCTCAAAGACTGCCAAAAGGACAGCCGGTGAGCGATACTAAAAACTGCTGGAGGCGAGATGAAAAAAGAAATTGAGACTGTCTGAAAGTCTCTTGGACTCAAGGGAGAGTTCAATTCAAGAGGTTCTTTGATGAAGATGGGATTGGTTGATCCTGTCTGCCGGGGAAGCAACGAAGCATCCCACATGGCGAGATGGGCAGGGATGATTTGAAGTGGTCGGCCGGGGAAAGGCGGCTGAGCATATAAGCTTCGCAAGAATCAGCGATGGCAGCGAGGAGAGGAGGAACCTGCTCGGGATGATATCTGATGATTAAATTGAAATATTCACAATCATTTGCCGGGGAGAGGCAAAAATTGATTCACAAATATAGCGGCAATGACGATCCTGCAGAGGAGATGGTATCGAAAGAAGTGGAAGCGGTATCGAGAGCGGCGCTTAAAGTGGATGAAGAAAGAATAGGTATTACGAGGAACAACTCAATGATTTAAACCGACAAGGCTGAAAGGAGAGTAGCATTGAATGCGGCAGAAAATAAAGAAGATGAGCATTCTAAGGAAAGGCTCAACATATCTGTCATTGTAAGGTACGAAAGGTACAACGGGGGAGTTCTGTGGAAAGATTGAAGAAGAATGAGCAATTCGAGGAATGTCTCAATGAATTGAGCCAGGAGGGAGAGCATCTGAAACCTTGGAAAGGCGGCAGCCGAAGAAGCGAAAAGGAGGGAACGTGCGAGGAATGGCTCAGCATTTTTTTTAGCCATGAAGTTGAAAACAATACAACATGGGAGGTTCCAGAAGCAGAAGAAGGAGACACAAACAACATATGTCGTCTTGGTAGAGATTGAAATGACGGGGTGAAAGTCTGGGGGCATGCATCAATTAGCGAGGTTAGGCGGTGGAGAAGGTGTAGGAGATCGTGATCTTCAAATAGCCAAAATTTTGCAAGCTACCCGCGTAAAACGTGACTGGAAAAGACATTTGGATGGGGCGATCATGGAGATCATGTTGACCGAAATCAATGAATACCTACGATTGAGACGGTGAGGAAGGAAAGCGGCGGCTTATTGTAGCCGGCGGCGGCGGTATTGTGAGAATGGAGAGCTCAAAGACTTATTTTAGGACGGTGGACTCCAACAAGCTCTGAGGGGAAATATTGAGCGGGAGATCATGATTTTTGCAGCTATGGATTATGATGCAGGAGAATCACCATGCCAACCGATCAACAACGATGTGCCACACTCATTTCGTAGTAATGGCAGCGACCTCATTTTAATTGTAGTAGATGTAATTTAATGTACTTAGGTTGTTGAGCCAAGAAATCCATGCCTTTACGCAGGCATTAGATAGGAAGGCCTTTATTATAGATTGGCTGAGATTTATTTCTGGATAGCAGACTAGACAGCCTTTGATTGTAATTTATTAGGTTAGGTAAATCCTGGAGGGAAGCGATCGATTGAGCACCTCAGGTAAAGAGATCTGAGATCTCATTTTAGATATAGAATAGTTGAGTTGAAAGGCAGGAGAGCTGGGGAGACACCATTGTAAAAATTCCGCCATTTACCGTGGCCACAAAACCGCCAGTTTTCCGCACATGTTACATCACTATATGCATGTCCGTGAGTGTTTATTATATGCTATATGTGTGTGTTGTTATCATGCCATTCCAGGGAGTTTGTTTGATTTCAGAATTGAGAGGTCTTTGAGGATTTTGTGGCATGCAGTGACAAAGTGTTGAGACTACGAATACCAGTGCACAAGAGGGATGCACCGAACTTCGTGAGAATTCCCAGACAGAGGAGAGCGTCTTGAGACCACGAGGCCCAGAGTCAACTCGGGGAGAAAGACCTTTGAGGTTCTTGAGAACACCTCAAGAAGAGGCAAAGTACATGTAGTTGAGACATGGTTGCTACTTAGAGTGCTTGTGGATTCTGTAGAATCTATGAAGTGGGCATTGAGTGCATGTACAGTAGTGCACAAAGAGAAAGAACTCATAGCAGAGTTCTTAAGAAGTCAGTGCAGGGGATCCGGGGGCTCTGCCAGGAGGCGTGGCAGTGCAAAAGGTGCATAGGAACCGAGAACTACTGAATGTTCTATGGAAGAAGAGACTCCGCCATGAGGGCGTTGAGGAAGGTTGTAGGTAGACACAAGGTGAAGGGAACTCTTGGAGTTAAAATTTGAAGAAGCATCCAGAGGGAGCTCCAGATCTTGGATCAGACGGGAGAACTCGAAGACCGAAGCTTTGTGGGAGAAATTCTCAGAAGCGGAGAAATCAGGACCCGGATAAGGGGAGAATCGTGGAAATCAGGATCGTTGGATCCTTTGGAGAAAACTGCGTGGAGTGTTAAATGGGAGACAGAAGCCCGTCGATGTATTGACATGTCGGGCCGGCTGATGAAGCAAGAGTCTCACATACTCTTTGGAGATCGCGAGTAGCGATTTCGAATCAACTAAATTCGTCGATGATGAGACGGTGGTATGAGGATCCCATATACTCGGAGTTTGACATTGATTGTTGGCGATGCGAGTTGCATGCACCGCGTCCGAATGCGGTAGCGATTCGAATCAAGCTGGGCCATTAGTCGGGATAGGGACCGCGTGGCATTAGAATCCCTATGGATCCGGAGTTGATTGACCGACATTTGAAAAGGCGAGAGGTTTATACCTTTTGAAATCATGACCGTGATTTTGGAATTCTGAGGCCAGTTGATGCGGTTGGACTTAGGTGTTGTGATCCAGAAGTGGACTTGGGGTTTGATTCGGCGGCTGGGGTTTTGACGCGAAGAAACTATGTCGTGGTCAGTGATCCCATAAGAATCCCGTGAAGAAGGACGTGGCGATGGGACCAGGGCTTGTAGTGGAGGGCGGGTGGCATCGGAGTTGGGGTTGAGTGCATTAATTTTTATGAACGCGACATGAGGATGTTAGATTTCCCGATAGAAATCCCCGAAAGGAACGGTTGTGTTGACTCGTTGACCATCGACATTTGGAGTTCGGGGATTTGGTTGCGAAACGTCTGCGGGGTTAAATTGATAAGCGCCAAACACGAATTCCCAGAATGGCGAAGGGAGATGCGCTGAAATTATCGTGGGTAACTCCGAGGTGAAGGTCCATTCTTGGGCGAGGTTAGAGAAGGTCTGGCGAGGCGAGTCCGACCATGAGGGATCACGACCTTTTCGTCCCCTGAAAGCTCCAAAATCAATATAGACTCAGTCAATGTCTATATAAACTCTTCAATAAGGAATATGGAAGAGGAATATTATAAAAAATCATCAAACAAGAGAATATCTAATAACAAGAAATGTTCAAGATGAAAAAGATGAAAAACTAGTCAAAGTCCTTCCCCATTGGGTAGCCATTTTTACGTTGTGTGAAATATTATCTTACCAAGCGGGATAAGCTTCCACTGGACCAAGACTCCTATATTTAGTCCAAATACATAGAGTGAACAAGTGGCTACTAATTTCCCTATATATCTAACTAAACCAATCCAAAGGAGCCGAAGAAGAATGTTGTGTACCTGATTGCGGTGTTCATCCTCGCTGCTCCAATGCTTGGTCTTGATCTCCAAGCTACTCAACACAACCGAAGTCCTGCAAATATTAGCAAAATAACTCTTCCTCCTACTCTATCTTATTGTAGAAAGAAAATTTATCGATGAAAGAGCAACAAAAGACAAACGGAATGTAGAATGCATGAACTTGAAGGGAATAGGCCAAGTTTATATTAATAGAAAACCAAGGGGCGCACTTACAAAGCATGCTTGATGTTGCAACAATTATCCAAGATCTCTTCATCCATCCCTTGCACGAATGAACCAATATCAAATTGATGATACTTCAATGGATTCCCTTTCTGAGGATCAAAGATTTGACACCTAAAATCTTTCCCCTTTCTCCTTGGAAATCCCTGGATTATATAGGATTTGGAGGCTTAACCGCATAGAACATCACTCACTAGATCCACTAAATTGGGATCTCCAATATTTTAGGGAGAATATTCTACGAAGGATTTTAGGTAGAAAATATCTGTGAAGGCTTTTAAGGAGGACATATCTCTCAAGATCCTGTAAATTAGGATATTGTTTTGAGAAAATCTCTAAACCATTCATGAGATTATCAACTTATCCTTGATATTAGGAAAGTAAATGTGAGGTAGATTCTCACACAAATAGAACACTTTTTATGAATAGTAATGAATAATTCATGTGCACATAATATTTTGACCTTCATATGATATATTTCTCCTCCACATTGACTATGGATTGTGAAAAATGTTTTATGGTTTCAAGGGGTTGCGGCGCTTATCAAGGTGAATGTGACACTAGCTAAAGTGCATACGACACTTTCAAGAGTGCATGCACGACGCATAACAAAGGTATATAAGTCACTGAGACACTTGACATAGGGTAGAAGCACAAAGTGTCACGGTGTATGCTGTCCCTTCCATGTTGACTAGAAGGTGGAGTAGGTCCTTACCTACTATGGGGAATTAGCACCAAATGCTCAGGTAGATATGGGAGAAGATAACATTTTTTAGAGGATGTCTAGAACTACAAGACACAGGAAGCTTGAACTTTGGTAGACTGGGTTTAAAGGACATCTTTGAGGGACAAAGTAAAATGGTACTCCGAAGAGAAGGTAGAGGAAAAATTGCTTCACACTCATTTAATAAATACTATAAGGCCAAAATCCTCCCCTAAATGGGTAGGTTTGATCCATATTGGATCATCATAAAATTTATCATCTATCATGGTACATTATGGGTGCGGAAAAATGGAGAATTGGCTTGAAGGAACATTTTAATGGCAGGTTCCAGTTTGGAAAATTAGGGTTCAAAACCTTTAAGAGACATTTTTGGGAATGGGGCTCTACAAAAGTTTTGCAGAGTTACAGTGTCCAAAACATATGTCCACACCCTTGACGATGTTTTCTGCCGATACCTTTCTAATAGTGTGAACAACACCTCAATCATATCTCGTATGGAAAAGTTATGCCTTCCACAAGTTGACTTATCTTGTTGACCACCATGGTGTGAGTTGATGCCAACACCTCAATCATATCTCGTATGAAAAAGTTATGCCTTCCACAAGTTGACTTATCTTGTTGACCACCATGGTATGAGTTGATGCCACATCATTCCTCATTACTCAAATGTGTGGGGATAGCCATGTGTGGATTTTTAGAACATTCCGAAGGTCCAAACTTTATCACTAGTTTAAGGTTGAGAAAGTGAAAACCCTAATCTTAGATGGCTATTGGTATATGTTAAATGTTGAGCCGCTGCGAGGAGAAAGGGGTCCTATTCCTTTTCTTATATTTGTTCCATAGTTGAGAAGATCATCTAGGAGTGGTATTTTTAGAGCATAACTGAGGAGGAGATATGTTTTAGCATCTATAAAGGCAAGAATGTCAAATGCAACTCCATAGTGAGTGCCCCTTTCCTTTTATTTTCATTTCCATAACTGAAAAAAAGAGAGTAGAGAATAGGCCTGACCTTCTAGCTCTCCCATATTGGGTTTCTCAAGATATGTCTTGTGTTCATTTGTTTGTGGATGGTGTGTTCTTTTTATCATTTCTTTCAATTTTGTAATTCAGTTATTTCATAAACTCAAGAAAAGATGGTAATTAACTAATTTGGGATCTAAGGCATAGATGATTTTAGGGGATAAATTTCGCAAATGGGCTATTTTTTCATTGTTTTAAAATAAAAAGATTCAACAATTTCCTTTTTTTCTAAAAACCATTCGCTCAAATTCCATAGAATAATATTATTTTACCTTAAAAATCGCCAAAATTTTATAGAAATTATATAAAATCCTTAGAAATTTGAATATTTTTACAAAAATGTCGACAAACATTTTACATTTTGCATATTAAGGACTAGTAATATTATCCCATGTTTCTACATTTTAATATAAATTTCCATCCTTAAAATTATCCATGATCTAAGGAAATAAATTGCAAAATCTAAGATTTTAGAATAGTTTAAGATCTCTTGTGATGAAATGTTCTAATGGAATAATCATGGTTGTTTACAGATCCCTTTTACACAAGTGAAAATAAACTAAGGCAACACTACCTTAGTTCCACTCTACTTGCACAATCAAACTTGTAATGCACCAATGAGCTTGCCTCCAACCAGTGGAAAATTATGGAACATTTATATTCATAATCCTTAAATTGTTCTCTTCAAAAGGGTGTTTTTAGATTTTACTTTTAAGTAAAAATTAAGATAGATACATGGTGGGTGAAAACATGTGTTTAAAATCTGTAACTTTTTCATTTGGTCAACTTCAAAAAATCCCATAAATTATAATATTTATCCGTAAGCTTCAAAACTATAGTCATCACAAAATAGAGTCTCTGTAGATTGTTGCAGTATATTTCAATTGTCAAAAGCAAAAGTTTAATAATGGATACATTGTTGGGGGAAAAATAACTCATTATATTTCCCTTCATTTTTAAGGAACATACTCTCAAACAATTTCCAAATTGACATATCAAATCTTGATAAAAAAAATTTGAAAAATAGTCAGTAGAAAGAAAACAAAATTCTTCACAAGTTTTGTTTTTACAGTAAAGTAAAATTCTAAATAAAATAAATAATTTTGTTTACCGGAAGTTGAAGAACCTTTTAAAATAAATAAAAAATTGTCATAAAACAAGAAAAAATGTTACCCATCTTCATGATTTTACCCCTAGTTAATTTTAGATTACGTGCTTGTTCATTTTATGGTTGTTTGTTACTCAAAAGAGATTGTGGATGCAACTTAACTATGATGTGTGACACTTTTCTCCAAGAAGGCTTCAAAAGAAAAATATGAATGCAAATGCAATTTTTTCTTTCGATGAAAGCTATCTATGGGAAGGAGTAAGAGGTTTCAAGAAAAGAATTACAACTTTCAAAGAAATAAACATAAAAACTCTTTGAATGAAGTTACAAGATAAAAAACGAACGACCCAATTATTTAGAATGCAAAATTATTTTCGTTTAAGTCAAGGCAATGAGATATGTAAAAAAATTTAATGCTTCAAAAATATCAAATGAGATGAAAGAAATCAATGTTTGACACAAATAAAAATGAAGCAGAAAGGAATCAAACATAGCACACTCAAAATTGACGAGAACTGAGAAAAACCAGGTTTGAGATAACTTGTTCAATCAAGGACTCAAAAGGTCAACAAGTACTCAAAGAACACAAAATGTTAGAATGATTCCAACATATGTTTAGACAAGAACCCAAACAATGAAAAAGAGAAAGACTTAATTACTCAACAATCCTTAAAGATGAGCAGCGAGAAAGAACATTCAAATCTGGGTTGTGGAAAACAAGAGAGTCTTCAATTATTAAAAAAGAGAGACATTCTAAAGAACATCACAAAGAGACTCAAAACCATTCAACCTTTGTAAACCCTAGATGATGAAAACTCCTAAACAATGAAGCAATCTGAAAGCTTTGTGAGACGAAGATTAGAGAACTGAAAGGGAGGATGAACCGAGGGATCTAGTTAACCCAAGGGGATCACAACTAGGAGATATTTTCAAACTCAAGGAAGGAAATGAAAATGAGTAATAAATTTCAAATTCTCAATAAAATAATTCAAAGACAGATGAGGAGACTCTTGGCTAAAAGCCTCTCAAAAGTAGGTTGAGAAAAGCAGGGCATGATGTGAGAGTATGATGTGAGAGTCTGGTTGTAAATTTGTATATAGAGGAAGTCTGGGTGCTCTTTGGAGGTTACAAAACAATGGAAGTGCAATCTAGAGTGATCATTCCCCTGAATCCATGATCCGAAATGTGGCTAGGTATGGAATTGGGAAGTGGGCAGCCAGAGTCAGAGGAGATGTGAGGACCCGATGGTCAAATTGTAGGTCTTCAAACTTTTGAGAGAAAATTGTCTAACGGGAAAGAGGGTATGATGTGAGAGTCCAGTTGTAAATTTGTGTATCGCAGAAGTTTGGGTGCTCTTTGGATGTCACAAAATAATGGAAATGCAATCTAGAGCGCTTGTGCCCCTGAATCTGTGATCGGAAATGTGGTTAGGTATGGAATGGGGAAGCAGGCGGCCAGAGTCGCGATATAAAAGAATGAGTGAAAATGTGAATCCATGAGTCCGCCAACCCGCACAACTAGATATTTTCGATAAAGCAACCAAGTAATAAGGAGAAAGTAGAGGGAAAAGAGAAACATGAATTTGGGTAAGTATAGAAGAGGAAAATAAGGACTATTATATTGAAATTTGTAATAGATATTCCATTTTCTGAGAAGATATTTTCTGTATGTTTTTGGAGTTGTATACTTATTCCATATACTTTGAAAAAGCCATTGAAAAACCATAATTTTCTAGTCCAATATTTTATCCACTTAATCGTTTTCTATTGTGCTTTTACCATTAAAAAGGTTGTGAGCAAATGCTTTGTTGAAGATTAGTTTTTATCGCAACTTGTGGTGGTGATTATGCACTTGATACATTGTTGCATGAATTTTACATATTAACTTGCGCGAACACAGGGACCGGTCAACCCGCGGGCAATCCAGGATGATGAGAAAGTCAGGTCCAAGTTTAAAGGGATTTTGTTTATATATATTTAAAATGCATTCATATTAATGTATCTTAATATATTATTTGTGATCCAAATGCAAACCATGTTCGAATTTGAATGGTGTTATGGGCTCGCAATTTTTTTCTCAAATCTAGAAGCAACAGAGAAAAAAATATATGACTTTTCATTTTGTATATCCAAGAATATTCTGAAATATAGGAAGTTGTAATATATGCACAATACAGAACAAGAACATGTACAACAAAATGAGTTAATTTTAAGAAGAAACAAAGATTTCAAATAACAAAACCAAACATTGAAGATGATCATAGAACAAGCTCAAATATTTATATTCAGATAAATTGGGTCACAAAATACAATTGAGAATACTTCCCAAAAAATAGTTGTCTTCGAATTTGCAAAAAAATGTATAGTTCATTACATAATATGAAAAATAAAAATGTGTGTGACATAATGACTGGAATTGAGACTGTTGCGGATTACAAAGAAAATATGTACAAGAATGAAGTTTGTAGAAAGAAGAAAGTCGGCGATGGAAACAACAAGACCTGGCAAGAAGAAAAAGAAAATTGTCAGTCCTTGGTTAAAACTTTTTTAGAGTAAGTGGATGAAAACAAAATAATGTGATCAATATGAAATTACTATGATGGTGTCCCATGCCTTGTCATTTTCTTGCTGATGTCCTTTTATGGATTTCCTCGGCTTTGAGCTTCATTGGTTATCTAGTGGACAACCTTTTTGAACCATTCTTAGATGTAGCTCTTGATGAGTGCTACGTTGATTTCATGGTGGATTTTTATATCGAACAATTCACTTTCGAAGTCCCTTAGATCAATAGATAGGTTGTGCAATGCTTCTTGAATATCTTGGTTTTTAATTGCATAACCGACTAGTCAGGTTTTCACATCATCTTCACCATATTCAAGAATTCCATATAAATTTTCAAATGAAAGTTTTTTATAGATATGAACTTGATCATCAAATGCTTTCTTGGTTAAAAACAACGGGTTGAATATCAATTTAGGGTCCTAAACTTCATTGGTGCTAGCATTGTGTTGTGCTTGGGTGAGTCATTGGTATTGGTATCGAGATCATTTAGGATGGTGTTAGTGAAAGCACTGTTGAATTTCTTCCTGACCATGAAATGCCCGACTTTCTAAGGCAGGGAGATGAATTGAATTTTTCTTTTTTCATGGGAAAAATGCAACCAGTAGATGTATTGCCTTGTTATTCCAGCAAAAAACATTGTACCAGATATGTGGCATGGGTAAAATTTATAGTTCAACTTAATACACATAGATAGACCAGGGAATGGGTAGAAATTCTCCACGGCGAAAATTAGATAAGATGACATAAATTATTTCTTCTGTCTTCTGTATTGCAATAACTGGGAAGAAATTTCAATGAAAATCAACTTGCCGCAATGGAATATGGCTTACTCCTTCACTGTAAAATATAAAATATATAGAATCATCCAAGATATGTTGGTTGCACTTTATTGTCTCGTTATCCTCGTGAAAATCCATGCAATTTTCCGAAAAGGGTTTTTAAATGCACTAACTTGTATTATGGCTATGTCCCAGGGAGCGCGCCCTGGGTTCTGTAAGAACTTCGATAAGAGGTCCAATTCATTACCATGCTTCTTTAAGAACTATCTGCAATTCTCTCCCTTGAAAGTAGTCATTGGGTCGGGAAGTGGTAACATTTTTTGAAATACTTGAGGGTATAGGGAGACTTGGGAATGGTTTCCCAATTGGATAATCCACTGGTTCATAATATAGTTATCGATGCAGCACATGACCAGCTCCTTAAAGTAAAAAAATTCGGGGATAGAAGTTGTCACTACAATTCCATATGTTGAGATAAATTTCTTTTGGGCATAAGGGGACGAGTAGTAGTAGTCATAAGCTATGGAGCAATGAAAAATGTGGTCCTTGCGAAAATATTAAGTCTATCTCCACAGAAATGTTGTCGATATGTAGCCATAAGTTTATGAGAACATTCCTTTGCTCGTCATATTATTTAAAATGGATGGTGCAACATCATAATATAATCTCTGATAAATCTTGGTTCAATGTGTTTTAATGGGATATGTCCTCAATCTTTTCTCTTTTTAATGCCAATATTTTTGACGTGTCTGGTGAGTTGTGACTAATAAAGGCATAATTAATGTGCATTGGGAAGCACATGAAGTTGGCGAGGATGGATGACAGCGAAAACTGACAACCCGTGAATCTGTGAGAACATGAGCTGAACAATCCACTAAGTATGGAAAGTTGGGGTACAATTCTTTCAAAAAGTATCAGGTAAATAACCATTTTTCTGAACTGATATTGCATTCTTGCTATGATGATGCTGTAAAACAAATAAAATAAGAAACTAATCAGATTCCATAATATTCTCCCATTAATGAATTTTAATGGGAGATGTCCTTGAGCTTTCCACTTATTAATGCTAATATTTTCAAACATCTGTGTTGATATGTCACTAGTTAAATCATATTTAATGTGCATTAGGAAGGGACGAAGGTGGTGGGGATGGAGGGGAGTGAAAAATGCTTTGGTACTTTTTTGAACTTGGGAGTTCATGGTCGAATTGTAGATCACCCAATTTTTGGATGCAATATGTATATTCCAAACAAGGTGCATGAGAGTTCAATAGCGCCTACACATGAATCTGTAGCCATAAAATTGGCTAAGTAAGTAAACGAAAGAGATCGGACGGAATCGTTATGTCAAGATATAGATGGATATAGAATTTGTGACTCCACCACCTGGGAATCTGCTATCATAGAGGTCGAATTGTAGATCACCCAAGTTTTGGATGAAATATGTATACTCTGAACACGGTGCATGAGAGTTCGATAATGCCTACCCGGGAACCCGTAATCACAAAATTGGCTAAGTAAGGAAACGAAAGCGACCGATCAGACTCGTGTTGTCAATATATAGATGGATATAGAATTTGTGAGTCCACCACTTGGGAACCCGCTATCATAGAGGTCGAATTGTAGATCAACCAAGTTTTGGATGCAATATGTATACTCCGAACATGGTGCATGAGAGTTTGATAATGCCTACCCGGGAACCCACAGCTATAAAATTGGCTAAGGAAACGAAAGCGCTCGGTCAGACTTGTGATGTCAAGATATAGATGGATATAGAATTTTCGAGTCCACCACCTGGGAACCCACTATCATAGAAATGAGACTAAGTATAGAAAATAAAAAAAATAAACGGAGCCAAGAACTTTATGATCAATAGACAAACACTATGTTTGATAATTGTCAAGCAATAGAACTAGATCGACTATGCGGCATGAGAGTTTGGGGCATGGGAGTTCCATAGCGCCTAGCTGAGAACCAGCTGGCATAAAATTTCCCAAGTATTGAAATGAACAACAACCACTTGTACTCGTGATGCAAAGATATAGATGGATATTGAATTTCTAAGTCCGCAGCCCCGGGAACCCACGAGCATAGACATGCGACTATACTATGTATAGAAGCAAAAACAAATAATAGAGGGGAAGAAGAAAAGGGAAAAAGAGGAAAGTATATAAGAGAAAACAAAAGGGAATAATTTTTTTTATGCGTCACAAAACAACACTTGATCATAAGTATGGAAAGGACGGCCGATCAGACAAAGAATTATAGTAGGCACAATGAGGCTTACGAGTTCGAGGAGCCCGGGGTCAAATTGTAAATAACCTGAGTTTTGTGTAAAAGATGTATATCCGAACATGGGGTATGGAAATTCGATAATGGCTTCGGGGGAACCCGCAGCCATAAAATTTGCTAAGTGTTGAAATGGACTAAGGTCGGTCAGACGCGTGATGTGGAGATATAAACAGATGTAGAATTTCTCACTCCGCCACCCTGGGAACCCGCAAGCATAAATATGAGACTAAGCATAGAACCAGAAACAAATAATACAGGGAAAGAAGAAAAGGGAAGAACACGTAAGGATAGAATAGGAAAAATAAAGGGAGAAAAGTACTGTATTCGTGACACAAGAACATCTAAGTCTGATAATTATCAAGCTATAGAAACACATCAACGATTGGAAAAATATTTTCAGCCATGGAATATAGCTGAAGTGCAACAAGCCCTGGTCCAAGATAAAATAGATGTTTATATCTATCTCAACAAGAAATAGACAAAATATATGACTTGGCACATTTATATGCAAGCATTCAGATAGAGTCATCGTAGGTAGACTGAGGCATGGGGGTTCGAGTCAGGGGTCGAACTATAGATAACTGAAGTTTTGGGTGAAATATGTATACGACGAACACCGGGCATGAGAGTTCGATGACACTTACACAAAAACCTGCGAGCATAAAATTTTCCAAGTATGAAAATGAACGACGGTCGATCGAAATCGTGATGTAAAGATAGAGATGGATATGGAATTTGTCACTCCGCCATCCTGGGAACCCGCGAGGCTGGAGATGGGACTAAGTATAGAACCATAAATGGATAATAGAGAGGAACAAGATAAGGCAGAACATATAAGTATATAAGAGAAAAAATAGAGTAAACAAAGAACTCTATGGGTCACAGATCAACACATAATGCGATAATTATCAAGCCATAGAAACACATAAACAATGGGAAAAACATATAGATGGACAAATTGGAGAATGTATGAAGATTAGAGTTTTTTTGCAACCATACCAATAAAGTCTCATGCATACACACTATATTTGATGCGGCACATTGCAATCCATCCTTGTGCCCAATGACTTTGTTCTTGTTTCAAGCTAGCAACACATAGAATACAATGGACATCAAAGCAAGTTTCTATGTAGGAACACATGAAAAACAATGAGTACAATTTTATTTATTTGAATACAACAACACAGAAAATAGAATTGACATAAAGAAAAGTCAATATACAGGAAGATATGGAGTATCCAAGAAAAAAAATATCAGAGCTGCAAATTAGTGTAACAAATATATACAGAGTAAATGACTAACATTTGGATATGGAACACGGGTAGAAATATGCACCTTTGAATCGATTCTTCTAAACTTTTGGTTAAGACATATTTGCCGTGTCCAGTTCTCCACTTTGTTTCTATGAAAAAAAGCACAAAACAAAATGGACATGAACATAAGTTCACACCTAAATAAAAAAGTGAGGAATATGTACATAGAGTAAATAAAATAGAATAAAAGGAATAGAGTAACAGATAGTACTAGAAGAATATATCATTTTTTGTTTGTTTGTTTTTTTTCGTTTATCCATGATTGTGTATATATAATTTTTTTGTGTAAAAAAAGTTTGTGCCCAAAATCAATTACAAAGAAGGTAAAACTAAG
>SNQJ01S0054201.1:44957-61387 GCA_010110895.2 Picea sitchensis | reverse complement strand
TACAACTAATGGCCTAAAGCCGACATAAATAAAATAACATTACTAATCTAATATGCCCCAATTAAGTGGTAATGAGCCAATATTAGGGCTTAACAGACATCGCGTCAGTATCCAGGTCAGATGGACACAACCGACATGGATCCAAGTGGGTTCCATGTGGCGATGAGGTGGCTTTTAAGAAATGAAGGCCCGAGAAACTTTAGAAGGCCCTAAATTTTGATCTTGAGCTCAGTTTTGAGCATGAAAGTCATTGGAAAGATCTTGACAAGCATAAGATGATGGTATCCTTGAGAATAGGCCTCGATACGGTTAAGGAAAATAAAATTTTTAATACCCCATCCCTTGAAAAGTACTTAGTGGGTTGGGTGTCTTATATTTGTCAATTTTTCCAACTTGGATTTAAATCTTCCAAAATTACCTCTATAGTTTTGGATTTATAGTGATCTCAAGGCTATTGGTAATATTTTGGGTTCTTTTGTTTCTTTGGATGAGAGGTATAGACCCGTGGTCTTCAAAATGTTGTGCAAACTCTAGTTGATTTAGACCTTAGAAAGAGTCTCTATGAATCTATTGATTTGATATTAGGAGAGTGTCGATACAATCAAGCTATGGATTATGTAAATATCTTGTTACAGTGTGTTTGTTGTCACAAAGTGGGACACCTAGTGAAGGATTGTATGTTCAGTTTTAATACCAAAAATTTTAATGTTGGTTTCAAGCATGATGATGTTGATCATCTATCATTGGTGGTCTCTTCTAATCTCAATTATAAAGTATAACATGTTGAAAATCATGTGTTGATGTTGGGTCAGAATAAGGAGGTTTCAAATTCATCACAATTAAGTTTGAAGAATTCCCATGCAAAATATCCAAAGGTCACAGAAGGAGTAGGGGCCTCGCACGAGAGGGATTTGGAGTAAAAAAGTATTGGAAAAGGTCCTCCATCCAATGTAATTTTCATAGAGTTAATTAAATTTCATGTTCAAAGGGACAATAAGGAGGTGTTATTGTCATAAAGTGATCCTTCAAAGTTTGCTCTAGGTAAGTCTATTCCTTCTCTTCCTTGTCCTGTTGAAGACTTAAATCATTTTGAGACCTTTTGTCATGTTCAAGGAACTTTTTCTATTGGGCCATCGAAGGTTGGTGCCCCACTTGCTTCCTCAGTGATTGTCCTGGGTGGGGTAATGTCAAAGGTTGATGTGCCTCTGAGTACTAATTTTATGGGAGAATTACAAAATGATAATGTGGGTGGGGTGGGTTCCTCTTCCTCCTCTTCTCGTAGGGAGCCTTATAATTTATAGCCTAGGCCCTACCCTTATTTTTTACCTTCATTTGGACTAGGAATTGATACTTATAAAGACCCAGGACTGTTCAGAGTGGGGTGTAGATGTAACATCCCCAGCCACCCAAGATGGGCCATGCTACTCCATAAAACACTTTGACAAAGTTTTGATACCACTTTGTAACGTACCTAGTCACTCCAGGCTAGTCTACATCACACAACCAGAACTTCAGGAGCACTAAGTGAATTAAACTATAACATTTCCAACATACCACTGACCAATGTTACTCTAGAAGTACACTGTGCATAATCTACTTTAAACACAATTCGTATAGACTCTCTTGCAGTAAAACGCTCAACCCAAATTGCATCATACTACACAACTTATAAAAATGGAAGCATCATTCTATTTTTAACACAACGTTATGTAGTAGAAGTAACTAAACAACTATGTGCACCAGCGTACTAACCACATAGTATAATTATGCGCACAACCATCTTGGTGTCACACATTGAATCTGAATTCATTGTGTGTGAGTCTAATTCCTTGAATGCACACACAACAAATCCAAACTCTTTTAGAGACAAGCTACTTTCCTACGCACCCAACTATCCAAGTCTCTTCTCGAAGACTCATAACAAAAATCATAAGGTTAACTTAACAGGAAATACTAACCACATGCTATATCCATGTGCAACTAGAATTACAGGCTATAAGTACCATATTTACATATACAAGCTACATTAAACAATATGACATCAAATACTTATATGAAACTACATACAAGAATTACTCCATATCAAGCATAGACAAATACACACACAGTAAACAAGACAAGCACATAGGAACACTTATCTTTAATAAAAGTCACCAATTGTGCACATTACTAAGACATTCCTCCCATCCACAGACTATGTTGCTCATAACCTTTTAGCAACAGGTCATCCCCAAGTTGGGGGTTAACTCCACCAAGGATGAAGGGTTTCTAGCAACGAGCTAAGGTCCGAAACTCAACAAAATTGTCCAATTCTAGGTACCTACTGCTGCAACTAGCCTACTGTCCCTCATTCCCCATGCACCTGTAACACCCAAGGAAGTGTGCCCCTTCTCTTCTCAACAGTCCTTCGGCTACCCCAATTCCCTTACCAGGGTTACCAACAACATGCCATAAATGAATTCTTTGGACCCCGTGACTAATGCTCAGTGCATTAGGGAACAACTCTTAGCAAACTCTCACTTGGAGAATATGCTCACAGGTCTGGAAACCACTCCACAATAGCCAATCTCTCACCTTGAGAGACTTCTCACGATCTTCCAACCTGACTCCTTGAGAATAGAATTTTGGTTACATCCCCACAACTCTGTTCAAGCTTCTCTAGTTAGATAAGGTAATAATCATATTTTCCATACAATCCGACCCCCTTCTACTCACGAGAGCATGGTACATGAAATCTTCCCCCAATCCTCCATGCAACAATGCCATCCTCTCCCAAAATACACTAAGGTCAAAAATATATATTGCATGCCTTCCACTTGACATTTGTCACCTTCAAAAGTAGATTTAAGCCACTTGGTGACCCATTCCCTACCCTCAGGAACTTAGGATAAAATAATATATCTGATATTACACTTTTCCCGGAAATATTATTAAAGTATTCCCCAAAACATACAACTCACCCCCTTTCCCCTTTTTCAGTGGAGTTCCCCCCCATCTCTTTTCATCTGAGTCAATATACACACAATAATGTAATATTATATTAATAACTACAATTATATTTACATGGATAGGTGCATTGGTCTATCTGTGTCTAGGCTCGTTAGCTTCATAATCGAACAAGCTCTCTGACCTCAAAACATAAATGGTCATATATACACATATATATAACTTAGAACTGCGCACTTCCAGGTCATTACCTCACACTAACCCAAGTGCGTGTAACACAATGCAATGTGTGCACTTTCTCAAGTGCATGTAACACAGTGCAATGTGCGCACTTTCCCAAGTGCGCGCTACACAAAAAATGTGCACACCCTGTCTTTATAAAAATTCTTCGTGCACTTACTAGAATGCATGCAACACCATAAACAAGTGTCAACGGTTCACCAACCTATATATAAATTACATTTACACTTGGTACCAATTGGCTCACCAACCTATATGTACAATTACCAAGGGTTTCGGATCAAGGACATTACAATCCCCTCCCCCTTATTTATGCATTGTCCTTAGTGAATCACACACACATGTATATACAAAATTTCAAACATCATAAAAAAGATGAGGATACTCTGCTCACATAACATCCTTGTGCTCTCAGGTTGCATCCTCAGGACCATACCAATTCCATTGGACCTTTACCAACTTCATGACTTGATTTCAAAGCTGCTTGATTTTTCGATCCAATATGCAAACCGGTTGCACTTGAAATCTACCTCCTGGCTCTAACTAAATCACATTCCAATCAATGACATGATTAACATCATGTACATACTTATTAAGAAATGACATATGGAAAACATTATGAATACACAAGGACGTAGGCAATGCAAGCATATAAGTGACATGACCAATCCTTTCAAGGATTTAAAATGGCCCAAAATAGGGCATTGCTAACTTAGAAAACTTTCCCAACCTTAGGGAACTATGCCTGGCCTTCACTTTCAAAAACACCCGATCACCCACTTTAAACTCTCTGTGGTTTATGTCTTTATCTATGCAACATTTCTTCCCATTTGGGTAGCCTTTAAATTATGCTTTATCTTTACCATCTTCTCCTCCATTTCCTGGAGAAATTATGGCCCAACTACTACGCGGTCTGCTAGGTTATCCCAACTCACAGGCATGTTGCACTTTCTACCATAAAGTGATTCAAATAGGCTCATATTTAAAGATGCATGATGCCCATTGTTGTAGGAAAACTCTACCAAATGCAAGTAGTATTCCCATTTTAATGGTTTATCCATCACATACATCCTCAACATGCCTTCAATTACCCAACTTACTCTCTCTGTTTGACCATTTGTTTCAGGGTGATATGCTACTATGAAATTCATACTTGTTCCAAATCTCTTGAATAGACCTTTCCAAAATTTTGAGGGCAACTTGGAATCTCTATCAGACACAATTGTATTAGGCACACCATGTAGCTCTGCAACTTCACACGGGTATATCTCAACAACATTAGGTGCCTTGTATGTTGACTTCACTAGAACAAAATGGACAACTTTAGTAAGTTTGTCCACTATCACCATAATAGAATCATGTTGCTTAGCAGTCCTAGGAAACTTAGTTATGAAGTCCATGGTCACAACTTCCCATTTCCATTCAAGAATGAGAAAAGGATGCAACAAACTAGTTGGATGTCTGTGATTAGCCTTGACCTTATGACATTCGAGAAACCTCGCAATAAAATCCGTAACTTCCTTTTCATACTTGGTGAAAAGTATTACTTCTTGACCATGAAAATGGTCTTATGGTAACCTAGATGTCCAACATAAGGAACCTTATGCATATCTTGTTGGACATATTGTCATTCCTTTGTTTTCATTGATGTCAACAGTCATAATAAGTAGAGAAACAAGGTTAATTTCAGGACGCAAAGCATACTAAGAATCGACAGAAGAACATCACCTTAAGAATGAAGAAATTTGTGACTATTGTTGATCACGATAGGATCAACAATGTTCCTATGATAAAAGCTCAGGAGGGTTAGAAAACACATGAAGATCAAAGCTTAGAAGAGATGGTGCAATGAATTTCAGAAGAAATGTTGGACGACCAGTCAAATAGTATATAATGAATGATGTTAAACGGAGATTAAATTTCAGGAGAGTTAACGAATGAATATCAAAAGCTCAGAAGAGATGGCGCAATAAAACTTAGATCAAATCAAGACCGTCAGATCTACAAGCCAAATCAACGATAGGGATGAATTGCAGGGAGAGAAAGAAGAATTAAACTACTCGCCAGTTACAATCCTGATATATGTCTAGATCATCAGATCTCATAGATTCAAATATCTATGACTTCGGTTGATCCAAAAAACAATGAGTTTAAGTCAGATTAAGTCGTGACCATTGGATGCGCAATCGCCAGATCAACAACAAGGGTGAATTGTGGAGATCAAAAGGAGAATTAAATATCACACTTGTTCCAATCCCACAATTAGTCAGGACCGTTTGATCTTATACCTTCGAAGATCAACGATTGTGGTTGACTCACCAACAATGCACAACTTCGAATTGAGGAGTTTGGGTGATGAGTTAAATCACTCACAAGTTGTAGCTCCACAATCATTCTTGATCGTGGATCTGCTTGGAGTGTCTTCACAACCGTTGGATCACATTTTAGTGGAAGGATAGGATAAGAAGAAAGGATGAGTTCTCGAATATGAGAAATCTCATTAGCCGTCAGATCATTTTCGAGTGGAAGGATAAGATAAGCTAGAAGCGTTTCATCGCAGATAGATTGTGTCGTCGATCTAAAACCATTATCAATGAACAACATTTAGTTAGGGTTAAAAGTTGTGAGGAGGTTACACTTCAGGGAATCTCACTTCAGAATAATTAGGAATTGGATAAGTCGAATTACATGAAGTCTCGAAGGCCGAAATGAATAAGGATCGTTAGATCTAGAAAATACATGATAACCGTCAGATCAGGATTATGGTCAACTTCGGCATTGACCACTTCGGCAAAATGAAGTTGAGAACATGTAAAATCACCCGAAGGTCGACGTTCCGAAGCCACGAGGTTAAGACATGTAACACTCATATTGAGAGCTTACGTCATCAATAGTTAGTCGACCATGTCAACAAGGACATATGGAAGACCACGTCAGTAAGGATATGTGGTCGACCACGTCAGAAGACCACGTCAACAAAGGGGATATGGAAGACCACGTCAACAAGGATACGAGTCATCCAATATGAAAGATCACTTCGTAGCATTCTCGACCATCAATCTACTACAGTGGAAGGATAGTGTAAGATGAAATGTTAACTCACAGGAAGTGGTCTCCACCGTATTATGACTTACCACAACAGGTGATCACTCCGGAGGAAATAAAGTGTTGATATTTAAAACCTCCAAAGTCCGAAGAGCCGAATTAAATGGTGGCCATCCAACTCAACGCTTGATTAAGTCATGGCCATTAGATTAAGCCTTGTAAAGAATGAAATCTGACGATTGATATGTTTCCATGAAATAGACATAAACCATTCGATCTGTTCGGGAGATCTGATTCATAAGTTTTGAAAGGTTTCAAATCTAGAAGTTTTAAAGGGAAAAGTTCTGCCAGCCGTCCATATCATCAGAATGTTGGATCATAACTATTGATGTGATAAGCGCTCAAGTACTTATGGCCTAGAATTTGGTCACCATCATTGGTCATATGATATAAGGGATCTAAATGACAACATAATACGTCACTGTAATTTCTAAGCCTGTGGTTTTGTAATGAACAATCTCATGTAATGGTTTGAATGAAGCACCTCCATAGAATTTGGTCTTTATGAAAATAACATATATTTGGGATCAAGTCTAAAGGATGAAATTGATCCATATCGGTGATCAATTTCTGAAAATCCTTCACGATACAAATGTCAAAACAATGATTATGGTTAAGTTAAACGAAGAGGTGTGATGCTCCAAATAAAGGGACACTATGTATAACACTCATGCCATTTTGTATAATATATAAACAAGAAATAGAGGTGAGAAGAAAGAGTCTTTGCAGTCCAGATCAGAAGATCAAAAGATGAAGTAGATTCCAGAAAAAAAAGATGAAGATACTTATGTATTAAGGGTGGTTGGGTGGTGCAAGGGAAGGTTGGTGTCTGCATAGGGAGTTGGTGCTTCCTTGTCAGTTGTAGCTGACTAAACAGAGGGTCGTAGCCTCCTACTAGTTGGAGTTGGTAAAATAGGGTGTGGGTGCATCCTGATCAGTTGGTACTGATAAAAAAGGAAGAACATATTCCTTCTATGTAACATATAAAACAAATTTTGCAGTTAATAGAAAATATTTTGTGGTTTTCCCAATTGGGTTCCATGATAAAATACTGTGTTAAAATTTTGTTTGCATTAATAAATGAAAAATTGATATAATTGTTGTGTCACTGATTCACCCNAGTGATAGGATATGATCCTTCAATTGGTATCAGAGCGGGTTCCTTTAGCACATTTTAACAAACTTGAAAGTAGATCCTGAATATGGATCAACAAGAAGGAATGTCCAACAACAAAGCACCATTGTTCAATGGAGGAGGCTATGCTCTATGGAAAATAAGAATGAAAAACTTCTTGTTGGTTCTTGGTTTTGATATCTGGAAATCTGTTGTAGATGGTTACACTGCACCAGCTACTCCACCCAAAGACGTTGCAGGAAATAAAATCTATAATGACAAATCAAGAGCAGTTAATGGAATTCTAGCAGGGTTGAGTAATTCTATATGTGTGAAGGTTATGCATTGCAAATTAGCCAAAGAAATCTGGGACAAGTTGGAGGTTGTATATGAAGGAGATGACAAAGTCAAGGAAGCCAAACTACAGACCTATAGAGCTTAGTTTGAAAATCTAAAAATGAAAGAAGAAGAAAATATTGTTGAGTACTTTCATAGGGTAGATGAAGTGGTTAACTCAATTAGAGTGGTAGGAGAAGAGATTACAAATAAACCCATTGTGAAAAAATACTAAGGTCACTACCTATGAGATATGATGCAAAGATTTCTTCAATTGAAGATAGATCTTATCTAGAGACACTCACAGTTGATCAACTCCATGGAATTTTTACAGCATATGAAATGAGAATAGGGAATGACAAATCAACAAAAGATGAAACAGTTTTCAAAGCATCTAAAAAAAAGATAAATCATAAGAAAAAAATTCAATCCTGCCATCATGAAGAATCTGATGTGGAAGAAGGCAATTTCATTAGAAAACTTCAGAAAGGATCAGGGAAGTACAAAGGAAAGATTCCTTTCAAATGTTTTAACTGTGGCAAATTTGGTCATTTTGCATCCAGGTGTCCCTATCCCAAGGAGGACCCTGAAGATGAAGAAAACAAAACCAAACAATACAAGAAGAAGGAAAACCCCAACTACAAGAAAACGTTTTACAAAGGGAAAAATAATTTTTACTCTAAAGAAGAAAACAACAGCTCGTCAGAGTCTAGTGACAACGATGAATCTGATGATGATGAAGTCCTTTTCTTAGGTATTGAAGAATCTAATGAGATAGAAAAAATTAAACATGAGAAGGAGTTAGAATATGAAGAGGAAGTTAATATGGAGGAAAAACTTCTCAATGCCTTGGATGAATTAAGAAAATACAAAACCAAATATAGTCAACTGAAAAGTTTTGTAGTTGAACAAAAGGAAAAACATGAACAAGAAGAAAAGGAGATGGAAAAACTCATGAGCAACTTGAAAAAACAAATCTTAGAAGAAAATAAGATCAAAGAAATTTTGGAAAAGTCTCTTAAGGAAAAAAAAATAACTTGTAAAAGAATGGAGGTAGAAATAGTTCACCTAAAAAAGGAATTGGATGCAAAAATCATTCAAACAAAATCTGAAAATAGTTCTAAAATATTAGATAAGATTATTACCATGCAAAGGGATTCAGGTAATAAAAATGGAATAGGTTACTCTCAAAAGGAAATCCAAGTTAACTCAAAATCTTATGTAGATTCTCTCCTCAATACATTCAAGAAGAAAAATAAAGAGAAGATAAGTAATGATCAGAACTCCAGAGGATTACTTCCACCCATCAGGAAGGAAGACAAGACAATACCAAAGAAGTTTTATCAAAACAGGTATCCTCGTATTTTCCTTGTTTATTTCTTTGCATGCTCTAATTTCAGACACAGAGCACTTCTTCAAGTTAAATTTGGATAAAGTTAAAAAAGGGTAAAGTTAAATTTGGTGATAATTCTTCAAGTAACATACTTGGGAAAGGCACCGTGAGCTTGGGAAAAGACAAAGCCAGAAATGTGCTACTTGTCGAAAAACTGAAGCCTATTTTATTAAGTGTCAGCCAAACCTGTGATCAGGGGCACTTATGCATCTTTGATTCCAATAAATGTGATATTAGGAGAGAAGACATAGGAAAATTAGTTGGTACCGCTCCTAGAACTTCTGAAAATGTATATATACTAGATGAAAAATTGAATGAGGAGTGTCATATAAATTCAGTAGATGAAAGTTGGTTATAGAGTAGAAGGTCGGGGCATATTAAATTTGACAATCTAGTGAAAGTTAGCAACCTTGGTGTAGTAATAAACTTGCCAAAGATCATAAAACCCTCAAATGCTATGTGTAGACATTGTCAACTAGGGAAGCAAACTAGAATAAGGTTGAAGGAAAAATAATACACAACCTCAAAACATTTAGATCTTGTTCACACTAAACTATGTGGACCTACGAGGACCAAGAGTTTGCAAGGAGAGTCTTACTTTATGTTGTTCATTGATGATTTTACTAGAATGGGTTGGATATGTTTTCTCAAAGAAAAATTAGAAGCACTTCACAAATTCAAAGCCTTCAAAACCCTAGTTGAAAATGAAAAGGATACAAAAATCAAATGTCCTAGATCAGACAATGGTGGTGATTTCACCTCAAAAGGGTTTGATCTCTTCTGTGAAACCCATGTAATAAAAATACAATTCTCTACTGCCAGAACACCTCAACAAAACGAGATTGCTGAGAGAAAGAATAGGACAGTTTAGGAGGCTACAAGGAATATTCTCTATGAAGAAAAATTGTCAAATGGATATTGGAGGGAAGCTGTAAGCACAACAATATACATATTGAACAGAGGTCAGCTCAGGGTTAATAGTGATAATACCCCTTATGAGCTATGGTTTGGAAGAGCTCCACCAGTAAAATACTTCAAGGTCTTTGGAAGTAAATGCTACATCAAAACACTAGATGAGAGTCTTGGAAAATTTGATGCCAGATTTGATGAAGGTATTTTTCTTGGATATGCTTCAAACAAGAAAGCATACAGGTGCTACAATATTTGATCACATAAGATTGTTGAGAGTGCAGATGTCAAGGTGGATGACCTAATAACAATAAGGATCAAAAATCAAGAGACCATACCTGAAAGTGAAGATGAAGATGATGATGAGACAATCGATACACAAGTAGAAGAAGTAGAAGAGAAAGAAAAAGAAATGGAAGAGGATGATATGGATACTAGTGAAAGTGAATAATATAGTCAATATGGAGAGATAAGAGAAGAATTACCAAGAAGAGATGCAAAGACACCCTCAAGAATTACTCAAAAGAATCATCCTGAAGAACTCATTATTGGAGATATGAATGATGGAGTGCACACAAGAATACAACTAATGTATCAAACATAAATAACATTGTTGTCACATGTTTAGCCTAGCTCAATTAAAGAGGCATGTAAAGATTATAATTGGATCAAATCTATGAATGAAGAATTGGATCAAATTGAAAAAAAATCAAACTTGGGAACTAGTTCCAAGACCAAAAAATAAAAATGTCATTGTAACTAAATGGGTATATAAAAATAAAATGAATGAAGATGGGAAAGTAATCAGGAACAAAGCCATCTTAATATGTAAAGGGTATGCTCAGGTTGAAGGAGTAGACTAGGAAGAAATATTTTCACCTGTGGCCAGATTAGAGGCAATTAGGATGTTCTTATCTTTCTCCAACTAAAAAAAATTTAAAGTGTACCAAATGGATGTCAAATCATCATTTCTCAATGGAAATTTGGAAGAGGAAGTCTATATTGAGCAGCCAAAAGGGTTCCAATTAACCAATAAAGGGGACTATGTCTGTAAATTAAAGAAAGCACTCTATGGACTAAAAAAAGCACCCAGAGCATGGTATGCAATGTTAGATTCTTACTTACAAAAACATGGCTTAAAAAGGGGATCAACATATAACAATCTTTACTGTAAATTTGACGGTAATAACATGATTATTGTGGAAGTATATGTTGATGATATTATATTTGGTAGTGATGTTGAAAAAATGAGTAAGGACTTTGCTAAGATTATGCAACGAGAATTTGAAATGTCTTTGCCTGGCGAACTGGATTTCTTTCTTAGATTACAAATAATACAGTCCAAAAGAGGAGTCTTTATCCATCAGTCTAAGTATGTTAAAGATATGCTCAAGAGATTCCAGTTAGAGGAATGCAAACCTATTAGTACACCTATGATAGTTGGATGTAAACTAAGAAAGGATGATGAGTCCAAAGATGTAGATCCAAAACACTACAGATCAATGATTGATAGTTTACTCTATGTAGAAGCTTCTAGACTTGATGTCAAGCAAGTTGTTGGGATGGTGGCTAGATTCCAAGAAACACCAAAGGAGAGCCATATTCAAGCTGTAAAAAAAATCTTTAGGTATTTGAAAGGAACCATATATCTTGGTTTTTGGTACCCTAGCAAGGATTCATTCACTCTAAAAGCCTATTCAGATGTTGATTGGGAAGGAAGTGTAGATGACAGAAAAAGTACAAGTGGGAGATCATTCTTTTTGGGAGAATCATTGGTAGCTTGGATAAGCAAGAAACAATCCTCAATTTCTCTGTCTAGCACTGAAGCTGAGTATACTGTAGCAGCAGAATGTTGCACACAAGTGGAATGGATGAAACAAACCCTACATGACATCAAAATAGTATTTGAAGAACCTACTATTATCCACTGTGATAATACAAGAACTATAAGTCTCTCTAAGAACCCTATCCAACACTCAAAATCGAAACACATTCCCATAAAGTACCACTATCTAAGAGATCAGGATGAAAATAAGAACATTAAATTGGAATATGTTCCAACACAAGAATAGATGGAAGATATTTTCACAAAACCCTTAAGCAGAGATGTATTTGAATATCTCAGGAAAAAATTGGGAGTACTATTTCTTCCAACCTAAATCTCTCAATAAAATAATGCATCAGTTGGAACCTATTTAGGGGGAGACAACAATCAACGTCAGAAGGAGTCATTCAGTTCTGAAGGGAAAAGTGTGATTGCAGGAGGATTTACCAATGGTCAAGATTCTGATCATAAGTATTTAGACAGACGTATCATAAGAGAAGAAACCATTTTCCATTGATGTCAAAGGGGGAGAGTAACTTCAGAGGAGAGATGCAACATCACAGGGTGAGTTTGTGTATGAAGTTAGTGTGTTTCCCTCAATGACAAAGGGGGATATTGTTGGACATATTGTCATTCATGTGTTGTCATTGATGTCAACAGTCACAATAAGTAGAGTAGCAAGGTTAATCTCAGGAAGCAAAGTATAATAAGAATCGATAGAAGAACATCACCTTAAGACTGAGGAAATTCGTCACTAATGTTGATCAGGATAGGATCAACAATGTTCCTATGATAAAAGCTCAGGAAGATTAGGAAGTGCATGAAGATCAAATATTAGAAGAGATGGCGCAATGAATTTCAGAAGAAATGTTGAACGACCAGTCAAATAGTATATAATGACTGATGTCAATCAAATATTAAATCTCAGGAGAGTTAACGAATGAATATCAAAATGTCATAAGAGATGGTGCAATAAAACTCATATCAAATCAAGACCATCGGATTTGTAAGCCAGATCAACGGCAAGGATGAATTGCGGGGAGCGAAAGAATAATTAAACTACTCACCAGCTAAAATCCCTCTATCTGTCTAGATCATCAGATCTCATAGCTTCAAAGATCTACGACTGTGGTTGATCCAACAAACAATGAGTTTAAGTCAGATCAAGTCATGATTGTTAGATGTGCAATCGCCAGATCAACAATAGGGGTGAATTGCGGAGATCAAAAGAAGAATTAAATATCACGCTTCTTCAAATCTCGCAATTAGTCAGGACTATCTGATCTTATACCTTCGAAGATCAACGATTGTGGTTGACTCACCAACAATGCACAACTTCCAATTGTGGAGTTTGGGTGACACGTCAAATCACTCGCAAGTTGTAGCTCCACAATCATTCTTGATCTTGATTCTGCTTGGAGTGTCTTCACGACCATTGGATCACATTTTAGTTGAAGGATAAGATAAGAAAAAAGGATGAGTTCTCGAATATACGAAATCCTGTCAACATTCAGATCATTTTCGAGTGGAAGGATAGGATAAGCTAGAAGATCTGCATCGTAGATAGATTGATCCATTGATATAAAACCATGATCAATGAACAACATTCAGTTAGGGTTAAAAGTTGTGAGGAGGTTACACTTCGGGGAATATCACTTCAGAAGAATTAGGAACTGGAGAAGTCGAATTACCCGAAGTCCTGAAGGCCGAAATGAATAAGGACCATTAGATCTGGACAATACATGATAAACGTCGAAACAGGATGATGGTCAACTTCGATGTTGACCACTTCGACATTGACCACTTCGACGAAATGAAGTTGAGAACATGTAAAATCACCTGAAGGCAGAAGTTCCGAAGCCAGGAGGTTAAGACACATAACACTCATATTGAGAGTCTACGTCATCAATAGTCAACCGACCACATCAACAAGGACATATGACAGACCATGCTAGTAAGGATATGTGGTCGACCACGTCAGAAGACCACATCAACAAAGGGCATATGGGAGACCACGTCAGCAAGGATACGAGTCGTCCGATATGAAATATCACTTTGGAGCATTCATGACCATCAATCTACTACAATGGAAGGATAGTGTAAGCTAAAATGTTAACCGACAGGAAGTGGTCTCCACCATATTATGACTTACCATAGTAGCTGATCACTCCAGAGGAAAGAAGGTGTTGAGATTTTAAACCTACGAAGTCCGAAGACCTGGAGAAAATGGTGGCCATCCAACTCAATGCTTGATTAAGTCTTGGTCATTAGATTAAGCCTTGTAAAGAATCAAATCTGACGATTAATACATTTCTACGAAATAGATGTAAATCGTCCGATCTTTTCGGGAGATATGATTCGAAAGTTTTTAAAGGTTTCAAATCCAGAAGTTCTAAAGGGCGAAGTTTCGTCAGTCGTCCATCTCATCAGAAGATTGGATCATAATCGTTGATGTGATAAGCACTCAAGTACTTATGGCCCATCATTTGGTCACCATTGTTGGTAATATGATATAGGGGATCTAAAAGAAAACATAATACATTGTTGTGATTGCTAAGCTCGTGGTTTTTCAATGATCGGTCTCATGTAATCTTTTGAAGGAAGTGCCTCCGTAGAATTTGGTCTCTGTGAAAATAATAGAGATTCGGGATTGAGTCTAAAGGATGAAATTGATCCATATCTGTGATCAATTTCTGAAAATCCTTCATGATAAAAATGTTAAAACAATGATTATGGTTAAGTTAAATGAAGAGGTGCGATGCTCCAAATAAAGGGACACTATGTATAACACTCACATCATTTTGTAGAATATATAAACAAGAAAGTGATCCGTAGGATCTTTTAATGACTTATGGTTGAGTTTTAATTTTGCATGCATTAATTAACCATTTGAGAAACTTAGTGAAAGAATGAGAAAAGAAGAGGAATTATAACATCCATATACATATGTGCAGATATGAAATTCAATAAAATACAAAAAACCATAACACGTAGATTGATAACGGAGTTCGACACAACTTTGCCTACGTCTCCGGGCCTTTGTCTCTATGGGGAGGCTCCTTTATTTCTGTTCAAGAACTCAAAAAATACATTGTTGCAATGCCAAATGGATACAAGACTGATCTAGTCATGTTCATCCAGATCTCAAGAACCATGCAAAGAAAACGACATGCAAAACGGACGTCCAGAGCTCTCAGAAATGATCCGACAACGTCTCCTTCTCAAAAGCTTCTCTACGTCAAAATGGATTTGGCTTGGTTTCCCTTCAGTATAACTCTGTTCTGACTGCTCCTATGGCTTCAGAGCATCCAAAAACCCCTGTCTGGGCTCTTTTGTCACCTCAATCGGTCGAAAAACGAAGAAGTTAGGCCTCCTGGAAGTCTTCCTCTTCAAGCTTGTTGTCTCTGCATCTACAAATTGCACCCCCTTAAAATGAACCTGGCACACACACAATATATAGCGTAAAAACCCAACACCGGGCACAACCGTGCCAACGGTGCAAACTGTAGTATGATTAAGGGCGCGCCAGCCCCTAACCGCCTAGCACCTGGGCATATGGGTCATGTGACCGTGCACATTGGCAAAAAGTGGTTAATGGTTACAACGGGTTTAACTTCCCCCGCGCTCCGGTTAGGGTCACATGGCATAAAAGCAAAGGACCACGGGATATGTTAAAACCCCGCGCGCCAACTATTACAACCACATGCATATATAATATACTATGGTTATATGTAATGTAATAAGACCACGGGTCGGGGCTAAGCCCCGGCCCGACCCCTTTTCTGTTTTAAACAATAAACAAAGTTAAATATTTTTGAAACCATATAATAAACAAGAACCAATGGATGGCTTGTTGGTAGGGTGACCATTGTTAAACCTTACGCTGGTGGGGAGTTCTGGGGGTCGAACCCCACGGACTCCATTACATTTTACATAACAAACCACAACCCAAACAACGAGTGACACGTGGCGCCCACGGATTGGGCCACGTGTCCTCATACCATTTTCCACCAAAGGACACATGTCACTTCCTGATTCAAAAACTGTCAACCAACAAATGCTTTCCACGTCACTTCTGTACTGTTGTACGGTCCTGCCACGTCAGCCAGTACAGACTGTATAGTCAGCATCAATTTTTTTTTGCCTGTTTGACTTATCGGACAGAACGCGATATCTTCTCCATACGGAGCCCATTTGACAAAGTAAATATATTTCCGGAATCAAGAAGACGAGACGGACGCAATGGAATAGGTTTCATCGCATTCCGAGCCCTTTCATTTTTGAGCATTTTTCAAGCCCTGTCAGGCTTCTGGATTCGATTTCGGATCACACCTCCCCACAATAAGACCTTTTGGTCCCCAAAAGGTTACTGACCAGTCAACAAGATCGAGATAGGACACCCAACTTTCTCTCTGCCTATGAACTCTGTCCTGTGCACCTGTCTCATCAAGATCAACTGTAACACAATCATGACAACTAACAGTATATTGTTAGCCATTTGAACCCTGTTACATCTTACTGAAGCCACTATCATCCATGTAGAAAACATTGCTAATGAAAGC
>SNQJ01S0054201.1:15172-33914 GCA_010110895.2 Picea sitchensis | reverse complement strand
GGGTATAAACATGGTTGAAAAAAAATACCTATGAATCAGGAAGATAATTAGGCTCCACAACCAACAATATCCCACTTGGAGACTTATCACAACAACTCCATTGATGTTGTATCTATTGGAATATGATCCTTCTTGGACCTGGAAATTTTCTGATCTTCACCTTGATGCTTGAAGACCAACTAAAACTGAGAAGGAACTTAGTTTCTCCCTAGTTACTCCCTTTGTTAACATGTCTACAGAATTCTGGCTAGTATGTATCTTTTCCAACTTCAAATGCCCATCTTCCAAGACAGATCGTATGAAATGGTACCTGATCTATATATGGTTATTCTTTGAATGGAAGGTTGAGTTCTTTTCAATATGAATGACACTCTCATTGTCACAATACAACCTGCTATTCTCCAGGTTCTTTCCCAATTCCTCCATAAACCTCTGTAACCAAATCATTTCTTTACTAGCCTCTGTAGCAACAACATGCTCTAGTTTGTTGTTGAAAGTGAAACAACCTTTTGTAGTTTTGAAATCCAACTTACTGTTGTTCCACCTGCAGTAAAAACATACCATGTGGTGCTCCTCCTGCTATCTTGATCACTTGTCATATCTAAATCAACATATCCCTATAGAACAATGTTTGAACCTACAAAACATAATGCCTGAGTAGAAGTACCTCTCAAATACCTGAGAATCCACTTTACTGCCTCCCAATGTTCTTTACCTAGATTTTTCATATACCTTCTCACAACTCCCACTGCATGTGCAATATCTAGTATTGTACAAATCATCGCATACATCAAGATGCCAACTGCTGATGAATAAGGGACCCTAGACATGTATTCTATATCCTCCTATGTCTTGGGACACATTTCCTTGGTTAATTTGAAATGTCTGGCCAAAGGTTTAATAATTGGTTTTTCATTCTGCATTCTAAACCTCTCCAACACCTTCTCTATGTACTCACCCTGAGACAATGTCAATTTGTGACTTTTCCCATCTCTTGTTATTCTCATACCAAGGATTTTCTTTACAACACCCAAATCCTTCATCGCAAATGAATTAGATAATTTCTTTTTGAGCACATTTATATCTTGCATATTAGACCCTACAACAAGCATGCAATCTACATACAATAGCAAGATAATATAGCTTCCTTTTTCTATCCTTGTAAAATAAACACAATGATCAGAATAACATCTACTATAACCTTGTTCTGTCATAAACCTGTCAAACTTCAAATACCACTGCCTTGGAGCTTGATTTAGGCCATACAATCTCTTCTTCAGCCAACATACCAAATTTGCTTTTCCTTTGATCACATACCCCTGTGGCTGCTGCATATAAATATCTTCATCCAAATCCCCATGGAGAAAAGTTGTTTTTACATCTAACTGTTAAAGATGAAAATATTCTATTGCCACAAGACTTAAAAATAGTCCTAATTGAAGTCATCTTAACAATAGGAGAAAATATTTCATAAAAATCTATACCTTTATTTTGTGCAAACTCCTTTACAACAAGTCTAGCATTGTACCTCTGTTTTCCTCCATCTTCTTCCTTCAACTTGTAAACCCATTTATTCCGCAATGCTCTTTTTCCTGCAGGAAATTGAATCAAGTCCCAAGTCTGGTTATTTACAAAGGAATCCATTTCCTCTTTCATGCCTTGCTCCCACTTCTTTTTAGTGTCTACCTACATTGCCTCTTCATAACATTATGGTTCACCAAAAACAGTCAACAATAAATAATACAATGAAGGAGAGTATCGTTCAGGGGGTCTACTTAACCTGGTAGATCTTATAACAACACTTGTAGGAGTTTGAGGTACCTGATTCTCTTGTTTTTGTACTTTTTTGTTTTTTGGTACCTTTGGAATTTGTTTTCCAGTGATCTCATCAAGCACTGTGTATTTTGGTTTTTCTTTTTCTTGTTTCTTTCCCTACAACTGATCTTTGCACATGACCTTCTCATTGAATATTACATCTCTACTCCTAACGATTTTATGATTTTCATAATCCCATAAGAGATAACCAAAATCACTAACACTGTATCCAATAAAGGTACACTTCTTGGATTTTCCCTCAAGCTTTGTTCTATTTTCTTTATCAATATGGACAAATGTTTCACAACCGAAAGTATTCAAAAAATAATAGTTTACCATTTTACTTGTCCATGCCTCCTCTGGGATTCCACCATCCAAATAGCTTGAAGGTCCCGTGTTTATTAAGTAAACAACAATATTTACAACATCTGCCCAAAACCGTAAGGGAAAACCAACATGCAATCTCATACTCCTTGCACGCTCCATGATTGTCATGTTCATCCTTTATGACACACCATTTTCTTGTGGTGTTCTTGGAACTATTTTCTCTCTACGAATCTCATGGTATGAACAGTAATCATCAAATTCCTTGCTGAAATATTCACCTCCATTTTTTGATCTGAGACACTTCAACCTATTTCATATCTCATTCTCAACCAAAGCTTTCCATTTCTTAAAAGTATCACAAAAATCATATTTTTGTTGAATGCAATAAACCCAAGTTTTTCTAGTTGCATCATCACTAAAAGTAATATAATAAAGAGAGCCACCAAGATATCATACCTGAGTTGTTCCCCATACATTTGTATGCACAAGTTCTAACCTTTCACTCTTCTTTCCTTTTCCAACTCTGAGAAATCTAACTCTCTTTTGTTTTCCATAAACACAGTGCTCACATAAATCCAAATAAATTTGTTTAATATCTAGCAACAAATTTCTTTTGTGAAATATCTGCATCCCCTTATCACTCATGTGTCCAAGCCTATGATTCCATAGTGTTGTATCCACTCCTATAGAAGCTAAAGAGATAGAAGAGTTAGTATTACCAGTACATAAATACAATGTACATACCTTATCTCCTTTTGCTATGACCAGTGATCCTTTGGTGACCGTCCATACCTTATCTGTAAATATGGATACACAAACTTCACTTTCCAACTACCTTGTTGAAATTATATTTTTCCTTAGATATGGAACATGTCTTATTGTTACGAGGAATATCTCTCTATGTCTAGGGTAAACCACAACAGACTGAAATGACTGTATAAATCAACTCTCTTCTCAAGTATGATATATAAACAAATATGATAGAGAGACAAGATAAAAGACCTACCTCATCCAGACATTCGATGAAGTCCATCGTTGAGCACTTGAACTGAAGCAATACACTTGCAACTAGTCCTCAATGACCAAGCAAAGAAAGAATACGGTGATAATATATAATGCTAGCACATTCAATATCATAATCCATTAATAAACATGACAAATACGCCCATGGAATAATAATTCAATATATTTTCAAGATATCAATTGGACGAGAAAAGAGTATTTCTATTAATATATGATCAATAGAAGTGAAAATGTTACAAACTTCCATGTCGACACAGTTCAAAACCGAGAAACTAAGTTCCTTCTAGTTGGGCCTCCACCACTTCAATCCTCCACCAAAGGCAAGCTCATAAGAGAGAAACAATGAGGTTCTCAATCAGTAAGGGAAGATCTTGGGGAATGAAGACTGTGTTCAAACTTAAAGGACAAAGGGATGCAGACTCAATATGATGTAAATAATTTCTCCAGAGTAACTTTGCTCTCAAAGTTGAATTCTTTCTCTCCTTTCCATAGCTCGGAATTGGACAATTTATAGCCTTCAAAATGGAACTGAAGGGACGAGTCAGAATGCTTACAATATATGGACGACCAAGGATCATATATATCTTGTCATGACATGGAAACCCGACATTAATTTTCATTTTCTGGCACAAATCCCGATGTATGTGGGCTATAGTGGAGTAGCCTATGTATACGCATGTTGTATAGTAGGCAAGATGCGTACATGTGGAAAAATATTAATTTTTGGCTCTGGATTTTATAAACAGGGAAGATAAGTTTGCATGGGGAAATGGAAAAAAGACTTATGGGAAATATTGCATAGGGTTAGGCAAATATTGTTATAACACTTACCTCTTTTAACAACAATTGGTTTCCATTCCTTTTCTTTATTTTTACCTTTCCCATTCCAACAATTTTTCATGGTACATCATCACCCACATGAACCTATCCAAAATCATCTTGAAAATAATTTAGAAAATGTTTCCTATGGGGTGTGGCATGAAATGAAGCCCCTGAATCTACTACCCAAGACCCAAAAATATTATCGACAGAAAGAATCAAAGCATCTTGTAACAAATCACCTGTTACATTTACTTCCTGATTTTTCTCCTATTGTCCATCTCTTTGTTTCTTTGGATCTCTGCAATCTTTCTTCATATGTCCTTTATTCCCACAATTCCATCACTCTATATTTCACAGTCTAGATTTAGATCTTCCCTTCCTACAATTCTCATGGTTGCCTGAGCCCTTTCCTCTATCCTTTTGTCTTCCCCTATTCTCCATGTTTAACGCATTACCTCATGTCTCACCTGTGATTTTCTATTGCATTTCCTCGCTAAGGATAACACCAACAATATCATCAAATTTTAAAGTGTTTGAGTAAGAGACAGAGTTACTTATAGCCATAACCAAGCCGTTCAAATTTTTGGCAATGATCACAAGATTAGAAGAGCCCTGATTAGTAACTCAAAGTCCACTTTTACAGAACTTAGTTGATTAGTAACCGTATTAAATTAATTTAAATGATCTGCAACAGACCCACCTTCTAACTTATTCATATTAAATAATCTCTTCATTATAAATACCTTATTGGACGCCGAGGGTTTTTCATATAGTTTATCCAATGCGTCCATCAACTCCTTCATTGTTTTTTCTTTCTAAATATTGAAGGCCATCAATGCTGCCAGGCTCAGCCATATCATTCCTAGTGCCCTTCTATCAATAACCTCCCATTATTCATCCTTCATGGCCATCGAATTCTTTGATATTCCACCAAATGGTAGGAATATATCCTTCTGATATAAATAATCTTCCATCTGCATCTTCCATAACTGGTAGTTTTGGTCGTTGAATTTCTCAACCCTAAACTTTCTATCTTCTCCCATTGCTCCGACTCGAACCAAGAACCCTCTTTTCCTATGAGTTACCTTTCACTCTGATACTAATTGTTATAAAAAAAGGATCGTAGAATAATAAAATAAAACAAATATGGAAATAAAGTACAAAAGATACACAATACAATAGAGACACCGATATACGTGTTTCACCCAGTGTGGGATATGTCCACCATAGAAATTTCGAGGTCCTTCCTTTTTATTTTCCAACAAAATGAAGGGATACAACCTACAACACACCCACTGTAACTTCCACCTATTTATCTCATAGTCTCCTCTCTCATAATACAATATTCGCAATGATACACAACTGCAATACAATTCCATCATAAAAGAGGGTTTCCTTCTAGGGAAAAAGACCATAACATAACTTCTACCATCAGATCTATGACCTTATAATGATCGGTCCAAATTTACTATGAAATTAAAATATACATTTACAAGGAAAATTTTATTTCAGGGGCTTCATCCCTGGACCTCCACCGAAGGTCCTCTTTCCCATGGACCCCCCAGATCCCGCAAGGGGGGAAATCCCCCCCTGAAACTCCCTCGCATGGAGGGGTGTACAATATTCATGGGGTATAAACATGAATGAAAAAAAACACCTCTGAACCATGACGATAATGAGGCTCCACAACCAACACTTTCTCTCCAAAGTCCGAGGTGGGTAAAATAACAATAATTTAAAATGTAAAGGCTTTGATCCTCATCTTTCCCCCTCTCTTGTGGAATCATAGCCAGCTATAAATATTTTCATTTTCCATCTCACAACCAACAATGTATTTTATTATTAATAATGATCAAAGTATTACATTTCCTAGGCACTCCGACTCTCTCAATTGTTTAGGCACTCCAATATTTCATCAAATAAAAAAAACACATTACCAATATAGGGACTCAAAACCAGGGTATTACATTCCCCTCACCCTTATTTTGGCACTTTCCTTAGTGCATATACAAAATAGAAATCCAAAATTTCAAAATTCTTCAAAAATTCGTGGGTACTCTACTTGCATGGAATATCCATGCTCCCAAGTAGCATATTCAGGATTGTAGCAGGTCCACTGAACTTTTACCAACTCTATGACTCAATTCTATAACACTTTGACTTTTCTATCCAATATGCACATCGACTAGACTTAAAAGTATCCTTTTGGATCCACTTAAATAAAATTACAATCAATAACATGGTTAGGATCATGCACATACTATTTCAGAAACGAGACATGGAATATATTATACACATTCATGGATGCAAGCAATGCAACCATGTATGAAACTAGCCCTATTCTTTCCAATATCTCAAATGGACCACATAATCTAGCTACCAACTTTATACAATTGCCCAAATTTAATGATTTCTTCTTGGAATTCAATTTCAAAAGAACATTCCCTCCCATTTTAAATTCTCTAGATGTCATGTTTTTATCTACATAACTCTTCTGTCTATATTGTGTTGCCTTCAGATTTTTCTTACTTTTAACCATCCGGTCTTCCATATCCTTGAGCAATTCTTGCCCAGGTACTACTCTGTTTGTTGGGTTTTCCCAATTCATTGGAGTATTGCATTTTCTACCATACAAAGCTTCAAATGGGATCATCTTCAACAAATCTTGATATCCATTATTGTAGGCAAACTCAACCAAATGCAAGTAATCTTCCCACTTAGATGGCTTATCTCTCACATACATTCTTAACTTGTCTTCAATTACTTGGTTGACTCTATGTGTCTTCCCATATGAATATGGATGGTATGATGTGATAAAGTTCATATTTGTACCAAATAATTTGAAGTAAACTTGGTATCTACGTCTGAGACAATTTCCTTAGTTATTCCATGCAACCTAACAATCTCACTCATGTAAATTTATGCAATATTAGTTACTGAATGGGTCATTTTTATAGGAACAAATCAAACAACCTTTGTTAATTTTTCCACAACTACCATTATTGAATCATGTTGCCTTTTTGTCTTGGGAAACTTAGTTTTAAAATAAATGGTTACCACTTCCCATTTCTTCTCTGGAATTGGAAATGGTTGTAGAAAACCCATTGGGTGTCTATGATCAACTTTCACTCTCTGAGATTCAATACATATGGAAATGTAATCAACAACATTCTTCTTCATCCCATGATAAAAGAATTGGCTTCTCATTGTTGCAATTATTTTCTGGTAACCGGGATGTCCAACATATGGAACATCATGCATTTAGTTTAACACTAAATTCCTAAGTTCTCCGGAACTAGGAACATACATTCTATTTTTATGCATAAGTAATCTGTCTTCCTTCATCTCATACTCTTTAATTTCTTGTTGCACATTTCCCTACTGTAGAATTTCTTTTACTTGTAGGCAATGTTGGTCTATAACAAAAACATCTAAAATTCTTCTCTTTAAATATGATTGATGCATACTAATGTTTGTAGCATGCATGAGATGTACCCTTCTGTCTAGTGCATCAACAATATTTTTTTTTCCTTTGATATGTTTGATGTCAAAGTCACACTCACTTAAAAATTACAACCATCTTGTCTGCATAGAATTTAAGGTTGGTTGTTCAAAAATATATTTCATACCACTATGGTCTATCCTTAATTCAAATTTCTTTGTTAAGCCCTAATATTGGCTCATTACCCCTTAATCGGGGCATATTATATTAGTAATGTTATTTTATTTATGTAGGCTTTAGGCCATTAGTTGTAATTATACCTCCTAGTCTCCTATATATACCAAGGAGACGTTTTCATTTGAATCATCTTGTACTTGAACATTTCAGTGGGGTAAAGGAGGTTGCCCCTAGAAGAGGCTTATTATATGAAATTATCTCTTTTCAAGAGGCGTTGGTGATGCTTTTCTACGGTTTTTCTATGCTATAGTGATGTTTGGTTCTTAACATTTTTCCCATGAGTTAATGCCTCATATTCAATGCATGAACTATGGTAACAAGCTCCAAATCATGCATAGCATAGTTCCTCATGTTCCTTAAGATTTCTTGACTAATAACTTGTACTTGAACATTTAAGTGGGGTAAAAGGAGGTTGCCCCCTCGAAGAGGCTTATTATATGAAATTATCTCTTTTTCAAGGCGTTGAGTACTTTTCCTGAGGTTTTTCTATGCTATATTGATGTTTGGTTCTTAACATTCTTTCCCATGAGTTAATGCCTCCACATATTCAATGCATGAACTATGGCAGTAAGCTCCATATCATGCATGGCATAGTTCCTCTCATGTTCCTTAAGATTTCTTGACTAATAACTAATGACATGTCCATTTTGAGTGAGGAATCCACCAAGTCCTTCTTTGAATGCATCTGTACAAACCACAAAATTCTCATTTGGGTCAACAATCTTCAAAATAGGCGCACTAGTAAGCAATTCTTTCAACAAG
Organism: Picea sitchensis; assembly: GCA_010110895.2. Lineage (NCBI taxonomy): Eukaryota > Viridiplantae > Streptophyta > Pinopsida > Pinales > Pinaceae > Picea > Picea sitchensis. The sequence continues at coordinate 25,486 of SNQJ01S0054201.1, read as the reverse complement.
TTAAAATTCTTTTCTCACTCTACTATCCATTCAAATTTAATTCCCTTCTTTTGTAAACAATTGATGGGATGAGAAATATTAGAGAATCCTTCTATAAACCTCATGTATTATCTAGATTATCCCATAAAAGATATAACTTCTGAAACATTCTTGGGTGTTGGCTATTGTCTAATGGCTTCAATATTCTCTGGATCAATTTCTATGCCTTGTTCTAAAATAATGTGCCCCAAATAATGGATCTGCTCTTGGTAAAAAGAGCACTTACTAAGATTTTCTTAAAGTTGGTGTTCCCTCAGGACTTGCAATACCAACCTCAAGTGATGTTCATGTTCTTCTTCTGATTTAGAGTAAATAAGTATGTCATCCAACAATAGAATGAAAAATGTATCCAAATAATTTCTGAATATGCCATTCATTAAGCACATAAAGACAATTGGTGCATTGGTCAGTCCAAATGGCACCGCTACAAATTCATAATGTTCATACCTGGTTCTAAAGGTTGTCTTACTAATTTATCCTTCATTGATTCTTACTTGGTGGTATCCTGATCTCAAGTCTATATTTGAAAATATATTTTTTCCTATTAGTTGATCACAGAGGTCATCAATTTTGGGTAGAGGGTATTTGTTCTTCACCATGGCTTCATTCAACTCCCTAAAGTCAATACACATCCTTGATGTCCCATCCTTCATTTTCACAAAGAGTATGGGTGCTCCCCAAGGTGAAACACTTGGGCATATGTACCCTTTATTCAACAACTCTTCCAGCTGCATTCGTAATTATTTTAATTCTAGTGTGATCATTCTATAAGGTATATTTGATATCGGGGAAACTCCTAGTACTAAATCAATAGATAAATCTATCTCCCTCTTCATTGACAATCCATGTATTTCTTGTAATACATCCGCAAACTCTTGCAATAATGATCCTAATGGTATGCGATTCATATCAACAAATACATTTAATCCATTTATATTTATTGGACAATATTTGACTATCTCAATGATACTTCTTTTGGTTCCAGTGCCTAGTTGAACCAAAGTTAATTTTACGAGCTTACTTTTCTCCAAATGCAATATGTCCCCTACTTTAGGATTGATGTAAAAATGAATTTCTCTTGAGTCAATTAAAATAGAAACATGATGATTAATGATCTTACCTTCCAGTTCAATCATATTGGATTGGTATTCTTCTTGTCACTCTTCTAAGGTTGCATATATTCTTGGAATGTTTTTTCCCATGTATTCTACTGTGGTAGCCTCTTGGATGTTTTGCATGGTATTCATTTTGTCTTATCGATGAGGGAAATCCTTGTACATGTGATCTTCCAAGCATCCCCAACATTTGATTGGTGGTATTCTCCTTTTTCCCAAGGATTCTTCCCTCTTGGATTCATCCATAGCAGTCTGATCTTACTGATTTTTATTAGGGTTGTTTCTATTGAAAGGGGGTTTTAATACCTTTCTTCTTCGATCAAATTTGTCCTTCTTCTTTTCCTTCCAAGACTTATGCAAAAAGTATTTTCCCTTGCCTTTATTGTATAGGTACCTATCCTTTCTAATGGTTTTTTTCAAAGTTATAGGCTCATTATATTGAATACTAGCTTTATAAAATGATGGTATTCCACTCAAGAGCCTATGTATTTTCACCTTCTCATCCTTGATAAATCCCACATACTTCAACAATCCCAAGAACTTATTTTCATATTCTCCCATGGTCATGCTTCCCAACCTAAGTTCAAATAACTTTTGCATCTTCTTTCCATAGTAGTGTTTTGGAAGATATTCCTTCTGAAAATATCTCTTGAACTACTTACAAGTGATCCTAATCTCATTAATGTGCTCCACTTGCTTCAACTATTCCCACCACATAGAAACTTTTCCATGCAAATGGTCTGCGGTAATTATGACTTCTAGATTAGAGGAATAGTTGTGAAACTGAAAATACTTCCTAATTCCAAGAAATCAGGATTCAACACCATCTTCCCTTTCTCTTTCACCATCAAAGGATGGTGGCTTTAGCTTCTTCGACTCTCCTTTCAAGACATCCACCTCATGTCTTCTTCTCTGGTACCTAACATGAGACACTTATGGGATGCTTATGGAGTCTTCAAATGCATCAAATTTCCTTGATGAGTAAGGAAGTGAGTGATGTCTATGATTTATTCTATCACTTCTTGAATGACACTCTCTTTTGTAGTTATATATCCTTTCATGATGTTCTCCTTCTTCTTTCTGTCTTGAGTCAGATCCATTCTTTTCTTTCTTGTGCAACTGATTTAGGCTTTTCATCATTTGAGCATTTATTTGAGTTTTTTTATCATCATCTTATCATTGTCTTTTTTTTAACTCTTCACTTCTATTTTCAATCTTCTCATAGTCTCTATTAATTTTTTTGGCTCCACTTTGGTTCAATGTCCATTTAATTTTGTCTTTGCATTACCAATGCTGATATTTTTACCTTTGGCTTATCTCTCATGACTGAAGGCACATTCTCCTTCCTCCATGTCCCAAATATGCATTCTTATATTCAAATTATATTTTTATATCCCCTAATTATGCAAAATGTGCAAGCAACCATTTTGTTAGAATTATGCATATTATATCATTTTTGTCAATTAATGTTATAGGTCTTTTGTCTGTTGAATTCATGAATAATTATATCATAGTTCTCCAAATTATAATAATTACATGTTATTCTCCTTTGAATCATATTTCCAATGATTATATGTATTCCTCAATATGATCTCTAAGATGAAAGTTATGGCTTCTTGAAAAAGCCACTTTCACCCTATTTGTGCATTTTTTCCACTAGTGCAATTTTACTGAAAGGTCAATTTCTATCAACTCCAAAAGAAAATATGTCAGGAACTAGAAAAAAAATTTCATGATACATAGATAATAATAATAATAAAAATTCATATAAATTCTCATATTTTCAATATGATGCTCCGATAAAAAATTGTAGCAATTTGGAATCTACAACTTTGTCCTATTTACAATTTTTTTTCAGACTTGGAATTTTTGGAAAAGATGGCTATCTCTCAATACGGGCACTTCTAAAAAAACTTCACTAATCCAAATTTTTCTATCTTGACGAGTATATAAAATTTTGACTAAATAAAATTTTCCAGTTTTGTGATTGGGGGTCACTTTTTCTCCTTCGAAAATCCAAAACAATATCCAAAAGGTGGATGAGAATAGAGGATTCTGTCATATTTTAGCATCCCCATTCAAATCCCCTTAGAATTTGTTCAAATACTTCATGGGTTATTTCCATGCCTTCTTTCTGGACTCTCTCCAAGAGTTTCAACTTAATCTGGATCTCTGCTAATGATCTGGACCCATATCTTTAACACCCACTATTTTTCAATTTATGACAAATCAAAGCCGAAATGGATAGTGTCCATCTCTCACACTTCTGTATATATCCTCTCTATGGATAAAAACCAAAAGTTTCATCTTAATCTGAATTAATCTCCTCCATTTATGGACAAAATAAGAAAATGGCTCCAAACTTAGTTTTTTTTTTAGACCGATGAACAACCTTGCTTATGTGGCACTCCATTGACGTGGCTAATGATATGGAACCAATGTGGTTAGTAATGTGTCCTAATATACTGGGGCATAATACCACCTTGGTATTGGGTATCTGTAACATGCTCGTATTAGCACTTAAACCCTTCCAATATCTAGTATCTGGGTAATCAACCCACCAAGATATCAGTATACCGGTATATCGGTCCACTGGGTATATCATTCCATCAGGTATCTATTATTAGATTCTTCATATTTGACCCCACTTAATATTTTCCTATATCGGGTATCTAGGTATCGACCCAACCAGACACCAACCCACCGAGATATCAGGTATCAACTCCTCGCACTTGACACTACTCAGATGTTGCTGATATCCGACATCTAGTGTACTGACCCATCTGGTGCCTTCCACAAGTATTCTATACATCTCCCCTGATCAACTCTGATCTGATCTGAACACCGACCCACCGTCCCACTAGGCTCAAGTTCCATACACTATCACTCTCAATCTCCATCCTGATCTAACTATCGAGCCATCGGGGCACTAGCCCACTGGACTGGAGGCTCCCCGCACATGGAACCACTTAGATTTTTCCGACATCTAGTATTTGGGCACCAGCCCACCAGGCACACCGGGGAAAAAATTTACATCACGCATAGAATCTGCATGTTTCTTTGACTCTCTCATTCTTCACGCATAAGTAATACAGGTTTCCTCTTTTCTTTATAAATCGTTAAGTCCAAAATTTCCCCATACATCTGGGATAAAGAAAGGTAACTCCCCATCATAAATCGACGACAAAGAAACCACGCAGAGGCAAGATTGATGGTCACTAAGCGATGGTTTTCTTACTAGGAATAACCATCGATTATAATTCTTTGTTTGCGAAGAAGGTGATTGGTAGAAGGCCAAGGCTATGGAAAATCAACTTGGATCTGGCCCCCAAAGTTGAAAAACAAAGTTTAAACCATGAAAATCCCCCCCTCCAACGTTTTCAAAGCCATTAATTAATTTTACTTCCATAACTTCAAGAAATTTTGTCCTGGCATGTAGCAGGCCCCTTCAAAGGATTGATGCGATAAACCAACGACTTCGATACCACTTTTTAATAGTCCCATATCAACAAAAATAAAAAACTATTTTCTCAATGCTTTGATTTAAAATGTACCCACTGCCCAGGGTACTTCTAAATTTGTTGTCTTAGGCTGATTCAAATATTCTGATACCAATTAATTAATAGAAATACATAAAATAAACACATGCAATAAGAAATATTCTTGCTAACTTAAAAATAAAATATTAACATGTTATTCTCAACAATAACCAACTAACAAGAACAACATAAACACATCATATCTTATAGATAATAGTTAATACACATTAGAAATAAATATACAAGCAGAGAAAAAACATGACAAAGAGCACTTATTTTTAACAAAACTAATAAAAAATTTGCTATAGACCAAGGATGTTCCACCCAACCTTATACATTGTTGTTCCAAGTCTCAATAGTAGGTAACCCCCAAGCGAGGGCTATGAATACACAAGGATAGGTCTCAGACTAACACTCAGCTTCCCAAACCAGTCAGCAATCAAGATCTCATAGATTTCCCAACACACAACAAATACAATTCATCAACTCTCTTCCCCTTCAACTTGCACCACCAAAAGAGAATTAACCCCCTTCACTACCACACATTCCCTTAGGATGTCCACCTCTTCCAAGGGCTCTAGTGCCTTTAGTCAAGAAATATTGATGTTGGAACTCTCAGGATTCAAAGATATAAACAATGTTTTTCATTATGTCAATGCATCTAGGGCATACAAGCATCCATTCATGGCTAGAATACATTAGAAATTAATTACAGCTAGCCAACCATGGTTGCTGGCCTTTTGCAATTTGTTTCCCCTTCCCCATGAAAAACCAAGAATGAGTAGAAGAGTGAATTAGAGAGGAACAACTCTAAAAATGATTTTTTTGAGTAAGAATGAATGACCAACCCCAAAAACAATCAAGAATAGGGATTAAATATCAAAATCATAATGTGGCCTTCCCCCAAGAAGCTCACATAAAAATTCCAAGGTGGGTAAAATACAAATAAAATTAAAAATTCCAAGGTGTGGCCTTTCCCCTCTTTCTCTTCAAATTCCAAGGCGGGTAAAATAAAAATAATTTAAAATCTAAAGTTTTTGCCCCTCTTCTTTCCCCCTCTCTTGTGGAATCATAACCCCCTATAACTATTGTCCTTTTCTATCTCACTACTAGCGATGTATATTATTATTAATAATGATCAAAGTATTACATTTCCTAGGTGCTCCAAGCCCTTTGAATTGTTCAGGCACTCCGACCTTTCATCAAATAAAAAAAAATACATTACTAATCCCAGGACACAAAATCGGGGTATTACAAATGAACTATTTTCTACCATTTCTTGTTTTAAGAGAGCAAAAATTCTCGATCAAGACAGTTTGAATGTGGACTTCTATAAAGAATTTTTTTACATTATTGGAACAAATATCCTTTGTGTTTTCGAGGATATTCGTAGGTTGGGAAAATTTTCTATAAGTATAATCTCAACTTTCTTGGTAATGATTCCTAATGTTGATAGTCCAAATTCCTTTAGGAATTTAGGCCCATAGCTCTTTGCAATGGGGTATATAAGATAATGTATAAACTAATTGCAAATAAAATTAAACCTTTCCTTACGACTTATATTTCTCACGAGAAGTTTGGATTTGTGAAGGGAAGACTTATTCACAAAGCTATTGGGTGTTCTCAAGAATGAATCCACTCAATAAAAACTCAAAATAAACCGGTATAGAACATTAAAATTGATCTGGAAAAAGCTTATGATCATGTATCATGGTTATTCCTAATATTATTACTTTTGTAAATCAGTTTTGATCTTTGTATGGTAAGGTGGGTAATGGCTTGTGTTACTTTTGTTTCCTTTTCTATATTGGTCAATGGAGTGGGTTCTCCTTTTCTTCAATCATGAATGTGGCCTCCGATAGGGTTTCCCATATTCTCCCTATATCTTTTTATTGGTAATGGATGTTTTGAATAAATTTCTTTTAGAAGCAATGATGATGCACTGGTTCAAAGGTATTCAATTTGGTAGGAATAGTAAACTTTCACATCTACTTTTCATTGATGACGTGATTATATTTTGTCATTGTGAGGGGACATCTCGAAGAGTGTTTAAAGAATTTATGGATGTGTTTTGTGATGCCACTAGAATGATGGATAATTTAGCCAAGTCGGGTATTTATTTCCCATAAGTCAATTTACCTTTGAGGGTTGAATTGAAAAATATTTTCAACTTTCTTGAAGGGAATATGGAGGAGGTTTTTAAGTACATAGGATTTAGGCTCAAGCCTAATAAATATAGTAATATTGATTGGATGTGGCGTATATGTAGAATAGAGAAACAAATCGACCTAAGGTGCAACATATGGATATATAGAGGTGGTCATTTGGTACTCATCAAGTATGCCATCAAATCTATTCATGATTACTAGCATCTTCTAGTCAAAATTCCCAAAATCATTCCAAATTGAATCCACAAAGTTGTTTTAATTATCTCTAGAAAGGAAACATAGAGTATTTGAGTTCACACTTGGTAAGTTGGAATATCCTTTGTAAATTGAATCACTTAGATGGCTGGGGGATAAAGTACATTGTTGCATTTGGATATTCGTTAGTGTTCCTATCCATCTCGTTGTTTTTCAAAAAGGATAACCTCTGGAGGCAAATCCTAGTAAAGAAGTATATTTCTCCCTTTTCCATTATTGATTGTATAACAAAGGAAAATAAAGTTCCTCCAAATGCTTTGATTCAATGGAAAATGTTAGTACTAGTGTTTCCTACTATACGTAAGAGGCTAACGTGAAAAGTGGGTTTTGGGTCATAGATCCGAGTTGGGATCGATGTTATTGTAGGTTGTGGTAATGAAGTTTATTTACCTAGGGAAGTCACAAAATTTCTCAGAGGCTCAAGTCATTGTGTTCTTAATAGGTTTGTTGAACCCATTTTGACTATAGTCTAGCACCAAGGTTGGTTAAAAGGTGATCGCTTTTGTCTTCCTAACCCCTGGTATGTTCTATGGGATAACTATATCTTGGAGATCAATCGAGCACAAATTCATTTGAATTTTGAGGAAGAAAAGTTGGCCCCAGTGTATGACAAATCAAGGGGGGATTACTCTACCAAGATTGGGTATTCAAAATCTATGGAGGGTTTCTATCAACTTGAGTGGTGGTATAAGAAAATCTAGAGATTAAATACCCTATCAAAATGAATTATTTTTCTCTGGCTTATCTTAAAAGGAAGTGTCTCACATGGGAAAAGATTTGAAGAATGGGAAAAAAGGGTCCTAGTTACTGCTACCTTTGTAAATCGAAGGAGGAATAAAATTTTCACATGTTCCTTAAATGCTCATTTTTTATCGCTATTTGGGAAGATATTAGAAAATAATTGGGTTCTCCTCCTCTATGGAGTAAAACACATTGAAATAATTTTTGTTGGAATTTTTTAACAACCCACAAATGGAAAAAAGGAGGGTGTTTCCTTCTCTAGTGTTTTGGGGAATTTGGATCTCTAGAAATAGCAGTTTGTTCGATGGTAAAGGGAAACTCGCTTTCCAGATATCTTGGAAAGTTATGGGAATGATGGATTATTTAAGAGTTTCAGAGGTGGTTTCTCGGCCTTGGGTTGTCATGTCGTTGGAAATAGATTATTCTTATCCGTTTGGTTTTTTCTATGGTGCTTATCAAGAGAAGGGTCAAAATTATGGAAGTGGATTCATCTTGTATGTTAATGATTATCATTTTGTTTCAAGTAAGGCCCAGTTGGGAGATGGTTCCAATAACTTCAGCGAGTTCAATTCACTGTATGGATTTTTGAAGCTTTCCCTTGTTCATGGAGTTAGGGATGATTTTAAGGATGGAAATTTATTTTAAAATGTAGAAACCTTGATGAATCTTACTAATCCTTCATATGTCAACTATAAATGTTTGGCGATATTTTTGTAAAAATATTCAAATTTCTAAGTATTTTATATAGTTTTTATAAATGTTTGGCGATTTTTGAAGTAAAATAATTTTATCCTATAGAATTTGGGCGAATTATTTTTAAAATAGCGAATCTCAGTTTTGGAAAAACCATGGAAAATTAGCCCATGAGTGAAATTTAGCCCCTAAAATCATCCATGCATGGAGTGCAAACACTTTAGATATATGACGAATCCAAAGTGTCCATTGATTGGATGGTTGGTATTTCCCAAATCACAAACAATTTTCTTTTCCATATTGGTGGTACCTTGAAAACAATGTCAGAAGAATTTCAGAGGGTTTCTTACAGTCATATCTACAGAGAGATGAATTATCAGGTTGATTTACTCTCTAAGTAAGATCTAGCTAGGGCTGTTAATTGTTTGATGATAGAATAATTTGAGTTTAGAAACTTGATCCACAGGGAGTCGATTTCATTTTTTACTAGTCTGAGTAGTTTTTTATTGGACATTGATGTCCATGCAATCAATTTTTTTAGGTTCTGGTAGATAATTCCAGGAAATCCTTTAGTGATCATTTTTCAAATGTAAAGGGATAGTTTTTTCTTTGAATAGTAAGGGTATAGTTTCTTGTTCTCATTTGTTGCAGTGCTATGCACCTTCAGAATGTAACTTATCTTGCTTATAATAGAAGATGTGTTTTTTTCGAGGAAAAAAAACATTGTCATTTTATAATAAGTTTGAATAAATATTATCATTTTATAATCATGTATTTATGTAAGAATCATCATTATAAGATAATTTTTTTTTTTTATGAATTATGTTTTTTACTAATAAATAGATATGGAATGATTGCTCTCCTCTCAAGGAATGTAGTTGGCACACAAGTAACAACTAGCAAGGGAAATAATCAATGGGATGTGTTATCCCCATTTTTAGGGATAATTAAGGAGATGATTTCTTGAGGCCCTCAGGTTGCAGATATGGAGTACTAAGAGATAGCATGAGAAACAATGTCCACTTGCACACATGGAGACCTGCTTCACCACCACAGGTTCCAGGTTGATCATGAGGGTGTCCACCACACTAGATTACTTTCAGAGGACATTGGGTATTTCTCCATGAGGTACAAGCCAAGTATTATGGTGAGTATCATTTTAATATTCAAGGAATTTGAGTTTATTTCATTTAGGATTGATTTTGATTATGTAACACATGCTTGTACCTTATGCTCCTTACCCAGTTTCACCTTGGTGTTTGAAATTGTGCCCTAGTAAGTGGTTACCTTGAGAGATTGGTTTTATACTAGGAGCCTCCCTTGATGAGTCATCATGCCGTTATCGACCATTTTTGTCACTTTCCTCACTCCACTCCCCCACCTCCTTACCTTTTGGGATCTTCATCTATACTGACCCAAGAAGGGATTGTCCCTCATTTCATAGGAAGAAGGGGCTAAAGGCCCAGAGGGGAGATAGATGGAAAACAATAAAAGACTAATTATGAACCTTCCAGATTGTTGGTCCCCGGTTTTGACCATGCTCTTTGCCTATATTATATACCACAGACCTCCATTTATATGCCAGTACCACCCTTTTGACCTCATTGTGACATAATCAACATCTCCTTACCATTCAAAGGGGTCACCTAAGGTATCCTTGAATTTCAATCTATTTTTATGCACTTTAATGCTTTAAATTGGTATTGGAATTAATATCGTTTGGGTTAGGTACCACTGCTATTCTTGGAACAGGATGCCGGTACC
>SNQJ01S0054200.1:5879-44948 GCA_010110895.2 Picea sitchensis | reverse complement strand
ACAAATTAAAACATACAAGATCTATTGCCGCGCAACTGTGTTCGGGTTGCCAAGTAAATACACATTTCTTTCTGGTTAAGCATTTGGGTATTTCATTGCCGCAGTATTCTTCATACCGGAGTATAACTCCGTAGGTGTAAAAAAAAGTCTGAAATTTTTTTCACCATTATTTGAGACCTATTCCATTGGATTCATCTCTTCACCCGCCCACCCCTTTTCAGTTCACCCATCCTCATGGCCCATACCCGTAGCCAAGACCTGGAAACTCGCTTCAACACCTTGCAATCTGGTTTCCTTGAGACCCAAAAAGAAGTGAAACAACTCAATGCTACTGTTGCCTCCATCGATTCATCCATCAATACAACCAGGCAGTCCTCAATGGCGGAAGTCAAACAAGAACTGACCACACAATTTGAATCTGTCTTTGCGTCACTCTGCACCAAACTGAAGATCCCTACAGATGATCCTTTCTCTGATGCACCTCCAAAGACTGAAGGTGAACCTTCCTCCCATTCCCATACCTTTCAACCCCATCACTTTCAACGTGACCTACGCCTTCCGCGGGTGGATGTGACCAAATTTGATGGCTCAGACCCCACTGGTTGGGTCACCCAAATGGAACATTATTTCTCTTTATACGACATTACAGATGACTTGGCCAAACTTGATCAAGAACATTGGCAATGGTGGAAATGGAGAAAAACTTCCCGTCAAGGGTATATTGCTTGGACCCAATTTGTGACTGAGCTTTATGAACGCTTTGACACTGACACCAACCATTTGGGTCGTTTGAAAAAGTTGAAACAATAAGGAATAATAGAAGACTTCATAGCTTCCTTTGAATACTTGGCTTTTCGAACAAAGGGCATGACTGATGCTTTCTTTCGAGAGTGTTTTATCAGTGGCCTCGAGGAGGAGATTCGGGCCCATGTCCTCATGGCTCGACCTTCGAGTTGGGTGGAGGCTACTAAAAAATCTAAATAAGCACAACAATTGGTATCCTCTCAAAACCATAAACCCTCCTTTATCCCTCGCCCTAAACCCGTAAATCCCACTACTCCCTCCACCCCATTAAAGATCCAAAAATTGACCAAGGCTGAAATGGCTGAACGCCAACTCAAAGGCTTTTGTTATAATTGTGATGACAAATATTTCCCGGGCCACAAGTGTAAGGAACAAAATCTTTTTATGGCCATCTCTGAGGATATTTCAAAAGAGTATGTTGAAACTCCCCTTGTGCCCGAGTCACCTGAAATCACTGACATAACCCCTCCCTCAAACCCTCCCGAAGTGGAACCGATCATTTCCCTCAATGCTCTCACTGGCTTCTCCACCCCCCAAACCTTCAAGTTAATCGGTTACATCAAGCATCAGAAGGTCATCATTCTGGTTGATAGTGGCAACACTCATAATTTTATTCATCACCGCATTGCCCAAGAAACTCATTGCTACATCCATGCCGTCAACAATTTCCAAATCATGATTGCCAATGGTGGTTCCATGAAATGTGGAGGGCGCTGTGAAAATGTGCATCTCCAAATTGGTGACTACCACCTAAAATCCCATATGTTTGCTATCGACATGGGCGGTTGTGACATTGTGTTGGGTGCAGACTGGCTAAGGACTTTGGGTCCCATCCTCATGGATTTTAAGGCATTAACCATGCAATTTGACCAGGAAGGCCACCAATATAAATTCCAAGGCATCACTGCTGGTTCCCCTGAGGTCGTTAGTTCCCATCGCATGGAAAATCTTTTCAAAAAAGGTCATTCTGGTGTCATTGCCCAACTCCATGCCATACAAGCAACAGAGACACCCCCGGTGCCGAAAGACCTCCAAGCCCTCCTTTATAAACACCAAATGGTATTTTCCACTCCCCAAGGACTCCTTCCTTCCCGCGATGTTCATGATCATTCCATTCCCCTTGTACCCAGAAGACTTCCTCCCAATATCCGTTCGTATCCCCACCCCTTTTCACAAAAAAATAAAATTGAGAAAGTGGTCCAGGAACTCCTTACTGCAGGCATTATCCGCCCTAGTACGAGCCCTTACTCTTTTCCTGTAGTCATGGTCCTAAAGAAAGAAGGTTCTTGGAGAATGTGTCCTGACTTCCGTGCCCTCATCAAACTGACCATTAAAGACAAATTTCCCATTCCTGTCATTGATGACCTCCTGGATGAATTGAGTGGCGCCCAATTATTTACTAAACTTGATCTTCGGTCGAGCTATCACCGGATATGTATGAAGGAGGTAGACATTCCCAAGACGACCTTTCGAACTCATGAGGGCCACTATGAGTTTTTGGTCATGCCCTTTGGCTTGTGTAATGCCCCCTCCACATTCCAAAGCCTCATGAATCATGTCTTCCATCCTTTTCTTCGTCATTTTGTATTAATTTTCTTTGATGATATCCTCATCTATAGAAAAACCTGGACATACCATCTTACTCATGTGGATCGAGTTCTCCATCTACTCTCTCAGCACCAACTTTTCCTGAAACAGTCTAAATGTGCTTTTGGTGCCTCAGAAGTAGAATACTTGGGTCATCTGGTTGGCAAGGATGGCGTCAGGGTGGATCCGAAAAAGATTGAAGCTATGCAAGACTGGCCGCACCCAAAGACTCTTAAAAGATTGCGTGGATTTTTGGGCTTAACAGGGTATTATCGCAAGTTTGTTAAGAATTATGGCAAGATTGTAGCACCTCTCATGGCTCTCCTAAAAAATAACTCTTTCAATTGGACTCCAGCCGCTTCTCAAGAGTTTCAAACCTTGAAGACGACCATGTGCACCACTTCGGTTCTGGCCCTTCCTGATTTTACAAAGACCTTTGTGTTGGAATGTGATGCTTCAGGGAAAGGAATCAGTGCTGTCCTTATGCAAGAGGATCGACCTTTGGCCTTCACCAGCATACAACTATCTGAAAGGAATTTGGGCAAACCCATCTATGAAAAGGAAATGTTGGCTATTCTGCATGCCGTTGATTTGTGGCGCCCTTATCTCTTGGGGAAACGTTTTCAAATTAAGACAGACCATCAAAGCCTCAAGTACTTTCCGGAACAACACATTTCCTCCTCGGAACAACAAAAATGGGTGACTAAGCTCTTTGGATATGATTATGAGATCATTTACAAGAAGGGCAAAGACAATGTGGTGACATATGCACTGTCCCAAAAATATGAAGAAGAAGGATCCCTTTTTTCTCTTTCCTTCATTGTAATAGATTGGCTCCAAGTTGTGCGCCAGGAATGGCTACAAGATCCCAAAAGTTCGCATCTGATCCAACAATTGCAGACCAATGCTCCAACTCCCCTAGGGTACTCTTGGCTCTAGTATGAGCTTCGATACAAAGGCCGTTTGTATTTAAGTAAACAATCAAAGCTTAAATCCACGATACTTTCTGAGCTTCATGCTACACCCACAGCGGGGCACTCCGGGTTCACCAAAACCTATGACAGCGTCAAACGTTCTTTCTTCTGGGATGGTATGAAACAGGACATCCATAATTTTGTCACTGAATGTGAGGTGTGTCAACGCAACAAGGGAGAAATAGTCAAATCTATGGGCACACTACAACTGATTCCGATTCCACCTTCTATTTGGAAGGATATCTCTATGGACTTTTATTATCGGCTTACCCAAATCAGGGAATAAATCAGTCATAATGGTGGTTGTGGATCGCCTTTCCAAGTATGCTCATTTCTGTGCTCTTCAACACCCATTTACTGCATCCACGGTGGCTCACATTTTCATGGACCAGGTCTTCAAGCTTCATGGCATGCCACACTCTATTGTTTCTGATAGTGACCCAACTTTCACAAGCAATTTTTGGCAAGAACTGTTTAAGCTACAGGGCACCCAATTGCATCTCAACACAGCTTATCATCCCCAGATTGATGGTCAAACGAAATTTGTCAATAAGTGTTTGGAAACATATCTAATGTGTTTTGCCTCTGAAAAGAAAAATCGGTGGGCTCAATGGTTACCCCTCGTTGAATGGTGGTACAACACTTCCTACCATATAGCTACACGCATGACTCCCTTTGAAGTGGTATATGGACATAAGCCACCTTCAGTTCTCTCATACTTACCGGGTACCTTGAAGGTCCAGGCGGTTGACCAAACACTTATAGTTCGAGAGGATATTATTCGTACCCTTAAAGAGAACTCGACCATGGCACAAAATCACATGAAGCAACAAGTAGATCAAGGTCACTCTGAACGTCAATTTGCAGAAGGGGATCAGGTGTTTCTGCGATTGCAATCATACAAGAAAAATTCCCTCAAGGCCGAGCATTATCAGAAGCTAGCACCCAAATTTTATGGTCCTTATACAGTTCTCAAGCGTGTGGGACAAGTCGCCTATCAGTTAGCTTTGCCCAGTCAGTCAAAGCTACATCCTATTTTTCATGTCTCATGCTTAAAGAAGGTGATTGGAACCAGGTGCCAAATTCAAACCAACCTTCCCGAGTTAGCTGAAGAAGGATCTATTTGGCTATAGCTAGAAGCAATTTTGGACCAGTGTGAGCGTTGCCTGCATCATCGAACCATCAAGGGAGTGATAGTCTAGTGGAAAGATACAACTCCAGCAGATGCCACTTGGGAACCAACTACCATTCTGCAGCAGTTTCCACATCTCAAGCCTTGAGGACAAGGCTGTTTTTAAGGGGGGCGGACATGTTAGGGTCCTAACTTGCACATAGGTAGATCAATATATTTGGATGTAATAAAGGTCAATATTAATAAGGCCTTTCAATAAAATAGAATAAGGTGGATGTAAGAAGACCTAATAGAAGCTTCCTCTTATAGAAGGATCTTCCTCTAGATGCTTCTCTTGATAGACATATTTAGTATAAATAAGGGTCGAGGGTATGAAAACCCTAGCTTGGAGATTATTGTAACAGAGCGCTGCTCGACTGGAGGTTTCCCCCTCGAAGAGGCCCGTGAACATTGCTTTCTGAATCAAAGTGTTATTTCTATTGTTGTTCTTATATCATTTCTGTGTTATTGTGGAGATTATGCTGGTTATATTACTGTTATTCTGCCATTTCTAGCATTTTATTTCTGTTCTGCATAACTTTTTACATATGGTATATTACATGACATTTCATAGGAGATCAGACTTCAAAGGAATTCAATAGATGCAGAGGGAGAAAATGGCTCCAAATATTGTATAGACTCAGAGGGAGTCAAGTTCTAGAGAGAGCAAGAGACCACACAAGTTTTCCAGCTATGTTGCGTTGATTAGTAAGATCATTGATTCAAAACCTTCCACTTCTGAGGAAGTTGCAAAGTAGCAAGTGTGGAAGGATGCTATGATGGAAGAGTACCAATCCATCACGAAGAATGATGTGTGGGAAGTGGTTCTGAGACCAGAAGGGAAGTCAGTAGTGACTTCCAAGTGGACCTACAAGATCAAGCATGTTGCATATGGAAGCATAGAGAAGTACAAATCTAGATTTGTGGTTAGAGGATTCTCCCAGAAAGAGGGAGAATATTATGACGAGACATTTTCTCCAGTAGCAAGGTACACTTCCATTAGATGTATTATTTTACTTCTGTTATGGGATGAAAATTACTCTAGATGGGTGTCAAGGCTACTTTCTTGAAAGGTGTAATTGAAGAAGTGTACATAGAGCAACCACAAGGTTTTGTGATCCATGGGAAGGAGTCCCATGTTTTTAAATTGAAGAAATATTTGTACGGGCTTAAGTAGCAACCCATGGCATGGTATGCTAGAAATAACTCAAGTCATCCACATAAAATAATGAACAAAAGAAATATACAAAATCCTTGAGGTCGGGTAGCACCATATTTTAATATTTATGGAAGGATAACACTTATCAAATAATTCTTGATACATTCATAATATTCTTCACTATGCTCCAATACATTATTTACACTTGTTTATATAGCATTCTATATCTCCTAGGAACCTTATAGAGAAGGAATATTCTAGTAGGTGGAACCTTCTAGTAATTCTTCTCACCTTTATTTTGTTCACACTATTACATGGGCCTTATTACTAGAATTTTCCTCCATACATAACAATACATAACTACCTAACTGTTATTATTACCCTTGGGTACCTCCCTAGGTACTCCATATTACCTTGCCTAAGTATACTACACTCCATCCTCCTGCACATGTTTCATCCTCGAAACATGGAAATAAACCATACAATATGATAGAATAAGAAATCTCGCTAATTGGTACTAAGTACTAACATCCATCCATCCTAATGGAATATGAATATGATGTCCAACTGTTGCATTGCCACCTTGATCTTGAATCTTGTCACTCCTTTGATGCCATGGGGTAGTTTCTCTTCTCTGATATTTTCCTGTAGTGCTAGTAGTCCACCACGTGCTTCTTGATTGGTGCCATTTTTGGTGCCATGTTGTTCCATAATAAGTTTGTTGATGTGCATGCCCCTCCCTTGCTGACTGTTGTTTCTCTCTCAGTTCTGCTTGTTTGGAATTTTCAACACGTGGTGCATTGGTTTCTTCTTCCTGTTTATGCTCTTCCTCTTTCTTTTCTTCATATACTTTTGTAGGCTCTTCTTCTGAATCAAACTTGAACTTGCCATCTGATGTATCATGAGGTTCTACAATTTGTTTCCGTGCAAGTACTTCTTCATGGACCTCCTTAGACCCTTCTTGTCGAGTAAGAGAAATATCGTGGAATATAATTTTCTTTTTCTTGTACCACAACTTCCAAAACTTCTTTTGCACATTAATATTAATTGTACCCACTAATTCTATCCAAGGATATCCAAGAATAACATCAACACAATTCATATCTATGGCTTGAAAACCAAAATGCAATACTTATTTTTCCATGTGATCTTCAAATCTTTAAAAAAATGAATATTCTCAGCCTCAACCTGTGTACTTTGCATGTTCTTTGTTGGAACTTGCAATCTATTAGCCAAATAAAAATTAATAAAGTTTTGTTGGCAACTAGGGTTACTAGAAACAATGACTTTTTTTTTATGAATACAACCATGAACCTGTAATATAGAGTTGCCACATGAAAATAAACCCTTGGTATTCTCTTTATCTTTTTTTCCAACGTGAGATCACCTATCTAAAAACAATTTTTCCAATTCTTCATCGGGAAGTACCATCATCTTGAAAATGTTGAATGAGGACCACCATGTGCTAGCATCTTCTCTGAAACTAAAGGGTAATGCAAATTTCCACTTCTCTTCCCATACTGAGTTGTGGGACTTTAGAAATTATCAATACTAGGGCCATCATATTTTCCAATTAAAATGCATCTTGCTTGAAAGAAATCTTCAACAAAGAACTAGGGTTTATAAAAATAACTTTTAAAATCACAAGGTTGTTTCTAGAAAAAAAAACTTTGAAAATTTGCTTATTTTAAAATGCTAATAACTTCACTTCTTGGACTCTGTTTCAGAGGATCTGTTTTTTGAAATTTGGTGTTTTTCTGAGAGGAATTCAATTTTTTAATTGGTTTATGCAAATTTTCCTAAGAAACTTTCATAATTTAATCTGAAGTGTATCGCCCTCTTTTCTTGAAAAAATATGCAAAAACAAAAAACTTTCTTCCTTTCTTTGGCTGAAGAAAGTGCTTTGATATCAAATTTTATGTTCCAAATAAATGTGAATATAAAATCTAGAATATAGATCCTTAACTTCAATAAGAAACCCAAACCATTCACATAAAATACTCAACACAAGAATGAGATAAAATCATTGAGATAGGGTAACACCATTAACTATTCCTTACAGAAAGAAATGCTCCTCAAGCAATGCTTGCTTGTTACAATAATGATATTCTTCACTATGCTTCATTCCATTGCTTATACTTATTTATATAAAACTTTCTATCTCCTAGGAACATTCTAGAGAATAAATATTCTAGTAGGGGAACCTTCTAGAAAGCCTTCTCAACTTTATGATGTCCACACTGTTACATGATCCTTATTTACTAAAAATGACAATCATACATAACAATACATAACTACCTAACTATTATTATTCCCTTTGGGTACCTTGCTAGGTACTCCATATTACCACCCCAGGTATACTTAAATACCAATAATATATCGGTGTCTATGTTAACAACCAAGGTTTGTGACTCAAAAACATCATATTGGGATGATAGATACATGCAAAACTATATGCATATGGGTTTCTTGGTGATCCAGGAGGATCCTCAGGTCTAGAAAAATGCTCAAAAATAAAAGTTCTCAGAATTAGACGAAACTAGTTCCATTGCGTCCGCCTCGTTGCGTTGATTCCGACCATATATTGTTTTCCTCAAACAAACATTGTATGCGAACGTTATCACGTTCTGATCAAATTCCCAAACAGACAAAAAATCAACAGTCAAAGTCAACGCCGGTGTTAGCAGTACGAAAAGTGATGTCAGCATGATGTCACCATGCTGATGTGGCATCGGTATGACATGATTACGTGGCAGTGAAACATGGAGGTACAGACTGACACATGGAAGGTGACTGGTAGTACGACAGGTTGATGTGGCAGTGACACATGGCAGTACATGATGATACGTGGCAGTATGACCAACTGACTGGGAACGACACGTGGAAAATGACAGGATGTGCGATGAATGACTGGGCAGGAAACATGGTAGCTGACAGGGTGTATGATAACTAACTGGGAAGGACACATGGCAGGTGACAGGGTGTACGGCGGTTGACTAGGCATGACAATGGTCCAATCATGGGTCACCACATGGCCCAATCAGATGGTGCCACGTGGCACCCTACAGATGGCCAATGAAGGCTAGGGAAACATTTTGGCAAGGATCGGGATCGACCCTGCGACGTCTCGGGTTTCTAGCGACTTCGCTAAAGCACGTGACCAATAGGCTACAGGGTAGGGCTTGTTAAGCCATCGATAGAATTTGGTTTTGTTTTAGCTCCGGGGAGCGGTTAACACCAAGGCATTGGCCCGGGGGATAGCCCACCAGACCAACAACCGTTACCATGAGACCAGGTGCTAGAACCAATGGCCAGGGCCGATCGGTGGGGGGCTTATCCTCTCCGATCGGACCCTTGGTCCTATCCACGCCATATGACTAGGGATCACTCACAGGAAGGGGGGTGAGCGGTTAGCACCTTTTGGCTATCTCTTGGCCATATGGCACATGTGACCATTGCAAAAGGGGAGTGTGCTCAGCCTTAGGGGGCTTAGTCTGATTTTTTGTAATAGAGTGGGTTTTTGTTATAGTTTTGGCTAGAATTAGACCTTTTTTGGAGATGTTTTGGCCATATGGAGGGGGATTTGACCCCCAAAAGAGGCCAGATATTTGTGGGAAGTTGGGATTCCATTATTGAGTCTAAAAACTATATAAACCAGGTCCTTTGAGCTTGTGAGGGAACTTTTGTATTGCAGGGAATGTGAGAGCAACTTGAACTAATGGCGCATTTCTCATGTTTTGAGGGGCATTGAGGCATGCTTTGAGATGAGATAGTTGAGGCATGTGTGTATTTTCACAAGGAAGTCTTGTACAATAGATCAGAAGCCTATTTGTAACATCAAAGAGCAATTGTAAAGAGAACTTGAGCATTGAATATCAATAAAGAGGTCCTCCACTTGGAAGTGGACCCAGAGACATAGCCACTCATTGGTGAACTCCGTTAACAAGTTCTTTGTGTCTATTTATCTTTCTTATTGCTATTATTTTCTCTTATTTACAACATGTTTAATGATGGCCAAACTCTTTAATGATCCATGATCATCAAGCTAATGTCAATTGGTTTATAATACCTTTCATTTTTGGATCAAGTATTTTGGTATCAGAGATTTGGTTGTGTTGAAAGGTCTAACAAGTGCAGGATTGGATGCTCACAAGATCCAAATCTCGTAGAGGAGAAGGATCATTGGCTGAGTTCATTTCATAGATAGAACGAGTGTTGAGGAAGAAAATAATGGCGATAGAAAGAGAAAATTCTCCATGAACTAGAGAGTTCAAAAAAACATTTTTCTCCATGTGAGAAATGGTCAAAGTGTTATATGATGATTTTTTGGAGAGAAAGAAACTTGTTCTAGGAGAACCTCTTACGAAGGATAAAAGTGAAGAGAAAGGAGACTCTTCAAAGCCTCCTCCTTCACCACCTTCTTCTCCTTCTTCTTCAAGTTCCACTTCAAATGCTAGTTTTCATTCTATGACACATACTATACAAAAGCATACACATAAACATAAGTCTGACATGCCTTTATTAAATCTTGATGTTAAGTTTGAGTTACCTTTGTATGATGGGGAACTAAAATTGAAGTATATTGCAGGATACAAAAAATCATAGATGAGGAGACTATGATCCAGCTTGCTAGTCTTAAGATGGGAGGAAACACTGTTGTGTGGTGGGAAAGCAGGACACAACATGATCTTAAAAAGTTCGGTAAGACACTCTCCTCTTGGATTGATTTTACATATGCATTACGAAAGCAATTTTATCCTCTAGCTTATATGCAACAAGCTATTATGTCATGGCAGAACTTTAGGTAGTTAAAGGGACAAAGTGTCAAAGTTATACATAGGAGTTTCAGAAAAGAGATTTATTGTTGGGTATACAATTGGATACTCAAGAGACATTGCTTAAGTACATAGGTGGTGTGCATAGATATTTACGACATACCATTCTTATGTTTAATACAACTAGTTTAGATGAGGTGTGTGTGCAAGCGACTCATCTTGAATCTATATGTAAGAATGTAAATGTTGATCTTGTAAAACCATTTAAACCTACTGAAGGCAAAACGAAAGGCAAGGGTAAAGATAAGTTTAAAGGGAAGAAGTCTAATATAGTGAAGAAGGAAAAACCTACATGCACTCATTGTAAGAAAGAAGGCCATAATGAGGATCGTTGTTGGATTCTTCACCCATAATTGAAACCATCAAAGTTAGGAAATAAAGGGAAGCCAAAGACTACTGCAACAACTCAAACATACTTGGGATCCGATTCGGGAGATGAGACCAAGATCATAGTCATGGGAATCAAAGGTAAAAATTCTGAATCTAGTACAAGCTCTTCAGTTCAGTCTATAAAAGTTGATCATGAAGTTGATGAGATCAAACAAACAAAACTTTTTCATATAAGAGTAATTTCCAAACATACAAAAATTGACACTCTATTTGATAGTGGCTCACAAGTAAACTTAATATCCGAGATAATTTTTAAAAAGTTAGGATTAACTACTAAACCTCATAAGAAACCATATCCATTAGGATGGATTCATAATGATAATCAGTTGCAAGTGAATAGGAAATGTGTTCTAAAGTTTTCTATCACTTCACAATTTATAGATGAGGTTGAGTTAGATGTAGTTGCACTTGATATATGTGGTATTGTACTTAGGAGTCCATATTTGTTTGAGAGAAAGGAAATATTCTATCGTGAAGACAATAAGTATCAATTAACTAAAGATGGAAAAGAATATGTTGATTAGTTGAATCTGTCACTAATCAACTCAGGGAAAATGAAGAGAATTGTAAATGCCAGTAAACGATATTTACTAATGGTCGTAAAAGCAAAGGATACTGATGGAATTGATACTTTCCAAGATTGTGATACAAAGTTGAAAGATGACTTAGTTAGAGTTGTTTCTGACTATGATGATATTTTTCAAGTTCCGAAAGGATTACCTCCAAAACGACAAGTTGAACATGAGATACAATTGCAGTTGGATGTTCCTCTTCCTAACATTGGAATGTATAGGTTATTGTTGGTCACTGTAATTGTTTATTAACTAAACAATCAAGTGTTACATAAATTGTCAACCTAGGGAAGTCATTTTATTTCAAAGGCAATCACACACTGTATATGCTCAATCTCAAAAGCAATCTAGAGTTGTAGTAAAAGTATATTAATCACACCTTGCCTTGAACACACTGAAGTTCTACTTTGAATTACATAAAAACAATCTATCTATTGCAGAGTTCGAGGTTTAAGGAAATAATTATCAGAAGAATCCTGGATTACATTAAGAAACAATAACCTAGGAAACTTCTCACCTCTATTTGGGTTTTGGAAATAGGAAGATTTTTAATGACTTGTATCTTGGATGGATCCACCCGGATTCCTTGAGATGAAATAAAATGTCCAAGCACTATTCCTTCACTCATCATCATATGACATTTTTCTGTACTTAAGGAGAGGTGGGCTTGTATACATCGTTTAAGTACTTTCTCAAGGTTTTGAAGTGCTTCCTCAAAAGAGACACCATAAGGGGTAAAATCATCCATAAAAATTTCCATAGAGTCATTAATCATATCAGAAAAGATTCCTAAAAATGTTCGTTGAAAGGTTGCTGGTGCATTACATAGTCCAAATGGGAGGACTCTATAAGAAAAAGTTCCCCAAGGGCTAGTAAAAGTGGTCTTATCTTGGTCTTGGGGTGCAATTTTGATCTGATTATACCCACTGAAACCATCTAAAAAGGAGAAATATTTCTTCCCTGACAAACTATCTAACACTTGATCAATGAATGGTAACAGAAAGTGATATTTTTGAGTGACTTTATTTAAGGCTCTATAGTCTACACATACTCTCCATTTCCTGTTTTTCATAGGAACTATTACCAACGGGGAAACCCATTCGCTGTCCGATATAGGATATATAAACCCTGCATTAAGCAATTTTTGAAGTTCCTCAAGAATTTCTCTTAAATTAGGGTTCATTCGTAGTTGAGATTGGCAGATCGGTCGACAATCTTCCTTGATATAGATACGATGAGTACATAATTCGAGAGAGATTCCTTTCATATCTGTATAGTCCCATGCGAATGCTTCCTTATGTTCAAGAAGTAACTTCATTAATTTTTGTGTTTCAACATCTATCAGGGTGGGGTTTATGTTCAGTGTTTTGCCAGGTTCAATTTCTACTGGTATACTTTTAGAAGAGATGGTGGCTGATGTTTGAGGTGGGTTTTCAGAGTTAAGGTTTTCCTGGTTATCTGACTCCAAAAGTGCAGTTAGTTGGTTATGAGTTTCTGGAGTCACAGAGGAAGGTTCACAAATAAAATTATTAATTACTTCATCCTCAGTGGCATCTTTAAGGCTTAAGGATTGTCCGATAGTCAAGATAGGTTGAGTAGTTTGATCATCAAAGTCCACCCATAAAGAATTGTCATTATTAATCAAGGGTGTAGTGTGAGGGTAGAGGGTAAGATGTTTAGTCTCATATCCGTTGGAAATTGTCATTGAACTAGATCTACAACTGATAAAAGCGTCTGCTGTGGCTAGCCAAGGCATGCCCAAAATTAGAGGGTGGCCCCCCAACTTTGTTTTAGGTTGTAATACTACAAAGTCAGCTGGATAATTCCAGGATTCAACTGAGATGATTAGGTCTTGAATGAATCCTTCTGGTTTGATTGTAGAATGGTCATCTAATTCTAGAATGGTTGGGGTGTCTCTGATTTCATTCTTCAGTTGTAACAGTTGTGAGGTTTCAAGAGTCATAATATTGATAGCAGCGCCTAAGTCTACCAGGACTCGAGGAATTATTGTTTTTCTAATTTGCACTGAGACGGTAGGATGGCCGGGATCACCATATTTAACGGGGGGAACTTTACCCGACATTAGTGCAGACAAATCACCCATGACATGAACTGTGAGGGGATCTCTAGTTTTCCTACCGGGTTTCTTAACACAAATGTCTCGCATAGTTCTGGCATAAATTGGTACGTCTCTTAGTGTTTGTAATAGTGGAATTTTGACATAAAGATTTTGTAATTCCCCTAGAATATTGAAAGCAGGTGGCTCAGGCGTTTTAGTCAAAGCTAAACGCTCAGGAAATAGTGGTTTTGCTGTTTTAGCAGCAGTGTTGGAGGATGATTGTACCTCTTCAGGTACATCATGCTTTTTTGTTTCCTCTTTATTGGAATTAGAAGAGGTAACATGAACAATGATAGGTTCTACTATTTTCCCAGATCGTAAATGAATAACATTGCATTGCATAGGGAAAAGAGAAATTATAGGCTGGTTTTGAATATCAATGCATTGCACAACCCTATTATTGGGGTTAGGGTTAGGTTGTAAAGGTAGTTGGGGCCTCATCATTTGATTGTTCGGTGGAGTACCTGATGGTAATGAGAGTGGTTGCAGAAATTGTGATTGAGGTAATTGATTTGGTAACGGGGGTTGTTGACCTCTCCAATTTGGATTCCATTGGTTAAGGTAAGGTTGTTGTTGTGGAGGCCAAGGAGTCCTCATTACTGGATCTACAAAGGGAGGGTTAGTTTGTTGCATGGGTGGGTAATTCATTTGATTGAGGTATTGCATTTGATTATAGGGAGGGTAATTTGCTTGATTAAAAGAAGGATAGTTATTCCAACAATTAGAAGATGTAAATGACATATTATGATTCATACCTTGTCCCCGCGGCTGCCATTGCCTTCTCTATGTCAACAGATAGACAACTTCAGCTTCTTCATCAGTTGGTTGTAATGCTGCCTTGAATCCTGGTAAAGAAGGGCATTGTTGAGTTTCATGATCCTTATCACAAATGGTGCAGATTGGCTTTTTGTCCAATGGGCATTCCCTTCGTGGGTGCTTATCTCTGCATTTGTAACAAAAGATGGACAGAGCTGCTTTTGCTTAGTCTTGTTTCTTTTGAATATGCAAGGTCTCAATTTGTGAGGCAAAAGAGCTTAACATTTCAGTTTTAAAACCCTCAAGTAAATTACCTATTTCGGCTCTTGTTTCTCCTCCACTGGCTGATTTTTGAACTCTTGAAAATGTGGTATCCCTGCTATTTGATCTATTCCTTGCAGCTCCTCTTGAACATCTTTTACATAGGTTAACAATTTCATCATATGATTCTTTAGATATGTCCCCTTTTCCAAGCATATTCAACATATCTAGACAGTCACCCCTTACTCCTTTTAGTAATATTGTTTTAAGAATATATTTCCTTACATTGGGGTGACTGGATCTTTGTAGATTATACTGTAGCCTTTCTACAAAGTCCTCCAGATTTTCATCCTCTTTCTGTATCATCTTGAATAGTTCCTCTCTTTTTTCTCTTGTTCGGCAATAGTCTTGGTATTTATGCAGGAATTTCTGTTTCATCTGATCCCATGTTGTGATTACATGACCTCAAAGACTCATGAACCATATTAATGCATTTCCTTTCAATGTTGCTGGAAATAGCTTAAATTTTTGAGCATTGGAAATGTAATCATAACTTCTGCATAATATGTCAAACTCAAAAATGAATTCATCAGGATCTTCTGAAGATAAACCATGAAAGTTAGGTAAAGCTGAGAGTGGAATATTCTTCATGGGAGCTACTCCTCTAGGAAGATCACCAATAGGAAATCCTAAGGTGGAAAAAGAGTTTTCATCATTTACCTCTCCTTCAGGACCTGCCTGTTCTTCATGATGCAGTTCTTCATTATACTCATCCATGGTTTCTTCTGTTTGTTCCCCTGTTGCAGTTGCTCGATCCTCAATGTTTTCTACTGGTTTCTCAACTGTCTCAGGACTCCAAATCTCTTTCCCTGTTTCAAAGTTTGCTTGAAAGGAAGGTTGGGATTTTGGTTTTCGAGAGCTTGGTCGATGAGGAGCAACAGATTCAGATTTTGATATAATCTCATCAATAAAAGTCTTTCTTCCTCCCCTTCCTCTACCCCTGCCACCTGTAGGGTCAGTTTCTTTGGGGTCTCCGCATCCTCTCATGCAATCAGTATATCTGAAAGAACATAAGTGCTTTTGAAATCTATAATTACCTTCCCCGACAATGACGCCAAAATGTTGGTGACTGTAATTGTTTATTAACTAAACAATCAAGTGTTACATAAATTGTCAACCCAGGGAAGTCTATTTATTTCAAAGGCAATCACACACTGTATATGCTCAATATCAAAAGCAATCTAGAGTTGTAGTAAAAGTACATTAATCACACCTTGCCTTGAACAGACTGAAGTTCTACTTTGAATTACAGAAAAACAATCTATCTATTGCAGAGTTCGAGGTTTAAGGAAATAATTATCAGAAGAATTCTGGATTACATTAAGAAACAACAACCTAGGAAATAAATCTTTTAGGATACTGCAAAAAGACTAACTATTCTGTAACAGAAAACAGGACCCTATTCCCCAGGTAGGAATCTTCAACACCTATTTTCGACTATCACACTTTCATGAACTCATTACTAATCAAAATGATTGACATGTACTGAAGGCTAGCTATCTCATAATAGAGAACATGACCCTATTCCCCAAGCATGAATCTTCAACACCTATCTCTGATTATCACACTTTCATAAATTCATCAAGCAAAATTACCAATTAGAATGATTAACAGTTACCCAAGCATGAATTGTATGAAAACAATGTAACAATCAGTAAAGCAGAGTTTCAGCAAAACAAAGTTCGGTAAAGTAGAGTTTCAGCAAAACAAAGTTTAATCAAGACATGAACAAAAATAATGCTAACACACTACAGAACTAATGGGTGAATCTTGTGAAGAAGGTGGGCCCTCCCTTCTCACAAGATTCCCCAGAAACGAAAGGAACTAAGAAGAAATGCTCAGAATAATATTTTATTCATCTGTCAATTGTATCATGTTACAATATCCAAAGTGAACACGTCCTTCTCTGTAATTCCTTTCTAGCCAAAAAGGATCCCCTCTAATGATGATTTCCCCTTATTTAAAGAGGAGAATCCTCTCAATATAATTGATCATCAAATTACATGTGCACATACGAATCCTATTCTTAGTCAGATCTAATCTTCTATACTGGAATAGGATATTCTGATCTCCCGTAGTAGAATGCTATTACAATAATTGGAATGGTGCTGGGTTGAGGTGTAGTTGTTGCGGCTGGTGTAACAACTTCTTTATTTATCTTCTTGTTACTGCTGTTGTATACTGTTTCAGCATCGCAAATCACAGATTGTTTCAGCAACGAGATTTGCGTTCTGACTGTTTCATCACGTGGTCTCAAGCAGCAACGATGGTTGGTGCTGGCTTAAGGTGCGGCTGTTGCGGCCAGTGTAACAACTCCTTCTTACTGCTTTGTGAATTGTTGTTCCAGCATCGCAGATCACAGACTGTTTCAACAACATGATTTGCGTGCTTTTGACTATTTCAGCAATGGGTCTTCAAGCAACAACAATAATCTGCAGTTCGAACTGTTTCAACAACTATATGTTTCTGATCGATGGCTAAGTATGAGAGTAATGTAAAATTACATGTAAAACAAATTAAACATATAGCAAAGAGAAGAAACGTTATATACCTTTGGAAAGATAGGTTAAGGTGATAATGTAAGCTTAAAATGTGAGTGGGAAAAGGATGTAATGATAGAAAAAAGTATGAACAAAAAGGTACATTATAGGGTCCTAACAGTTATCAGTTTTGGAAAATGTAGAGATAAAGAAGCAGGTACAAGAGTTGATTGAACAAGGGGTCATCAGACCAAGTGCTTCTCCATGCGGGTCACTTATCATCTTGGTGCCAAAGAAAGATGGCACATGGCGTATGTGCGTGGACTTCTGATCCTTGAACAAAATCATGGTAAAAAACCATTACCCTCTTCCTCGCATTGATGACTTATTAGATCAATTGAAAAATACGGTATATTTTACTAAGTTAGACTTAAGAAGTGGTTACCATAAAATCAGAGTTCCTGAACATGATATATGGAATACTGCTTTTAAAACAAAAGAGGGATTATTTGAATGATTAGTGATGCCATTTGGGCTTACTAATGCACCTGCTACTTTTATGCGGGTAATGAACGATGTATTCAGGCCATTCATTGATGATTTTGTAATAGTCTACTTAGATGATATTCTTATTTTCAGTAGGACCAGGGAAGAGCATGTCCAACATGTTAGGAAAATACTTTCAGTATTGCAGAGAGAGAAACTATTTGTAAAGTTGTCAAAATGTGAATTTGGAAAAACATCTCTTGAATATTTGGACTATATTGTAGAGGGTGGAGAACTTAAGATTGATCCCTCTAAAGTTGAGGTGATTGTAAATTGGCCAAGGCCTAAAAATGTAACTGAAGTAAGAAGCTTCATGGAGGAAACACAATATTGGAGGAAGTTTATTGCAAACTTCTCTCTAATTGCAACTCCTTTACATGCTTTGACAAGTGTGAAAAGGGTATTCTAGTGGGGAGGAAGCCAACAAAGGACTTTCGACACTTTGAAAGAGAAGATTATTACAACTCATGTTTCGGCATTGCCAGATCTCCAACAATCTTTTGCAATTGAAATTGATGCAAGTGACTATTCCATTGGGGAAGTGCTGATGCATCACAGAAAGCCCATATGCTATCATTCTGAGACCTTCACTACAACAATAATTAACTATCCAACCTATGATAAAGAATTGTGTGCTTTAGTACAAAGTGTTAAAAAGTGGAAACATTACTTAATGGGAAAGGAAACAATAATACATACTAATCACCAACCATTACAATATCTACAATCACAAACTAAGCTACAACAATCAAGGCATTTTAGATGGATGGGGTTTTTACAGCAGTTTCATTTGGTCATCAGATATAAAAAGGGAATTCATAATAAAGTTGTTGATATGTTATCAAGACCTCCTAGTACAATTGCTACAATCCTTAGGAACAATTTAATTACTCATGAAGGTTACATTGAACAATATGATGAGGACAAATATTTTAAATAATTCTACACAACTTTAAGTCATGGTAAAAGAGAAGAAGAATTGAATTATCATATTAAAGACAAACTTTTGTATCAATTGGGGAAGTTGTGTATTCTAGAAAGTGAAAGAGTCCATGTAATCAGGGAGGCACATACTTCTCTTATAGTAGGACATTTTGGTGTAGAAAAAATAGTTGCTCAGTTACAAAGATTTTGTTATTGGCCCCGAATGCATGAAATTGTGTCCAAGTATGTAAAAGGGTGTACTATGTGTGCAATAAGCAAACCAAGTAACAAAAAGTTAGGATTGTACACTCCACTGCCTATTCCTTCTAGACCATGGGAAAGTGTATCTATGGATTTTGTGGGGGGGTTGCCTATGTCTAGGAAATGTCATGATTACTTGTATGTAGTTGTGGGTAGGTTCAACAAGATGTGTGTTCTAATTCCTTGTAAAAAGAAAGTCACAGCTGAAAAAACATCGCAAATGTTTTTTGAAAATGTATGGGTTCATTTTGGGTTACCTACTTCTATTGTATCTGATCGAGACTCCAGGTTCATGGGGAAATTTTGGTCAAGCTCTGTTAAAATATTGTGTAACTACAAAGAATATTCTTATCCCCTTTTGTGGATAAAGAAAACATGGGGAAATCTTGTCACTGCTAAAATATTGTGTAACTGCAAAAAAAAAAAAAAAAAAAAAAAAAATAAAGAAAAATATAATATATATATATATATATATATATATATATATATATATATATATATATATATATATATATATATTGACAAGTCATCCCTATTGTGCATAGACAAGACAAATGTAAATTAAAAAGGTAAAGAGGACAGGTCGGCCCTGACCTAATTATATGGGGGGCACAACTTGTATTCATAAGAGGCCTAGCACCTCATTTGTATACACACTCATCAAGCTCTCTCTATCAAGTGCACAATTCTGAGAGTGACACATCTACAAGGAGAAGTGACACAACTACAAGGAAGAGTATCTCAGTAAAGGGTTTTGGTCATCTTGGTGAAGGACTATCTTGGTCCAAGTGGTACGCTACTCTGTTATGGTTAGGGTTTCTGGTGGATATTCTGTTTGGTGAGATCTCTCTTGTGAGATACACTGTACTTGGTTATTGAATCTATATTATAGAAGTTTTGCTGGGTTTTCTTCCTCTTGAGGGTTTCCTAGGACAAATGCTTGTGTACTCCGTGATTGTGTTTCTTTCAGTAAGATCCTTATTATGCTATTGTTATAATGAAGATTAATAATAACAGATGAAAAAATAAACTTTAACATGGAATCAGAGCTAAGCTGAAGAGATCATCTTTCACAGGAAAAAGAAAAACGTCACTGTTGTTGTACAAGAAAATTAGGGCTTTTTATTAAAGAGGAATTTCAACCCAAAGATCATCTAGAAAAGTGCGCCCTAGCCTAAGGAACTCATTGGAACCTTTAGCGCACCTTTTCAGTGGATAGAACTCTCGGAAAGTGAAACCCTAGTTTTCACCAGTACCAGAAAACCATAAGTACAAGGAAACCATAAGTACCAGAAAACCAAAAGTACCAGAAAACGAGAAGCACCAGTCTAGAAATCTGCTGGTCCAGTTTCAAGGGTAAGAAATTGAAATTTCCAGAAACTGACTATACCATCATACTCGACTCAGTCCAACACATCTTTTGGTGAGTTCGATTTTCAAATCCAAGAAATTTGATTTTTCTATTATTTCTATAGCTCAGAGGGCTAGGGTTTTTACTGCAAGAAAGAATGGGTACCAGTATGAGGGTAGAAGACAGGTTGGAAGGATCTAGAAACTTTAGATATTGGAAGCATAAGTTGCAGATGATTCTAGATGAGAATGATCTCCTAGAACATGTTACAATGGGTGTACCAGAACCAGATGAAGAAGAGCTAAAGACCAAGCATAAGAAGAATGAAAAGAAAGCAAATAGAATCATGTCAGATTCAATAAAGGATCACTTGATCCCTCATATATCCTAACTATAGACAACAAGGAAAATGTATGAAGCACTCAACAGGTTATATGAAAGCAAAGACATTAGCCAAAATCTTGCCTTAAGAAATCAACTTCTTTATATGAAGATGGAAAACTCAGAATCTATCAAATCCTATCTTATGAGAGTTTCTTAGATTAGAGATCAGCTTGCAGCTATTGGAGTTTTCATTAGTGACAACGATCTTGTAACCACAATCCTAAATGGGTTTCCAACATTTTGGATTCCTTTTTTACAAGGAGTGTGTGCAAGAAGCAATTTACCCAAATTTGATAAGTTATGGGCGAATTGCACACACGAAGAATCTAGACTTGTAGACCAACAAAAGAGATTAATTGTTAAGGAAGAGGAAGCTTTTACAGTTCAAAAGAATAGAAGAAGTTCCTTCAGGAAGAGAAATAAAGAAGCTAACTCCGTCAGAGTTCTAGATAAGAAGAAAGATGTTTCAAAGATCAGATGCTACAACTGTCAAAAGTTGGGACACTTTTCCTATGACTGTCCTCAAGGAAAAGGGAAAAGAAAGTATCAAGCACATGTGGCAGAAGAAGAGGAATCTGCTCCCTCAAATAAAGCTTTAGTAGAAACTAAGGATTATGTGCTTTAAGTGGAAGATAGTTGATGCGAAAAAAGATAGCAAATGGTGGAGTGCGTGGAGCCTCCCCACACAAAAACAAAAGATAAGTATTCATGTTTATTTTTAATATCTTATTTACTTTAATACCTTATCATTACAAGTTAGATTTCTGTGAGAATGTTAATTAACCTTGTTTCATTTCAGTATCTATGCAGATCTATGAAGGAAGTATAAAAAAAGAGGATACATAAAGAGATAAAATATTTATTTAAGGTATGATCACTCATGAGAGTGACAAAGGTACATTTTTAGCTATGATAGTAAGGGAAAATTTGGTAATTTCATAGATAGAGTGAAAATGAGTTCAAAAGTCTTATTCATGATTAGGGTTTTAGATGTGTACATGGTTGAACAAGTTTTGCTTAAGAAAATATGTGTACTACTCTGATAGAAATCGTGATATAATTTTATTTGATTACTGCTTATTGTTACTGACTGATTGGGTAAGTGACATATCTTAGAAAACATGCTGTAAATAAGTTTACAGGTCTTGGAAGAAAGAACTTATGCCTTGACTTGCAGAAGTTAGACAACATGAGAAGGACTTATGATATGGTGACATTCAATAAGAACTAGACGATATCCAGTATTCATATAGGAGAAGGAGGCTCCTAAAGATGCAGAACAAAAATGTTCAAGATGAAGAGAAAGATGGATACTCAGATATAGTTGATGAGATGCAAGTAACTGCAGGTACCCAAGATATTACATAAATGTTTAAACTCAAGATGGCACCCAAGATATTACAGAAGAAAACTTCAAGGATGATGATTAGAAGATCTTAGTTTGGTGCAAGAGGGAGCTATGTCTCTGAGTTTGAAATGGAGGATCATGATTTGGTGTAGTTAGGAAAGAAGATGAATGGTGCCCAGATATTTTGATGACTATGAAAGTTATCCAGTAGATGGATGGTGCCCAACTGATGGGTAGCATGGTATTATACCATGGAAAGATTTTGGACCACAAGATATTTTTTCAGATCCCATAGCTAGACCTTTTTAGAGAAGGAAGAGAACTTCGTAGCGAAGGAATGAGAAATCCCACAGGTAGACCTTCATAGAGAAGGAAAAGAGAAGAGACCTTCGTAGAGAAGGAAGAGACCTTCATAGAGAAGGGGAATGAGAATTTTGCCAAGGTTGGCCTCTGTCCAAGTGTTGAGTTTTGGATACTCTAGGGACATGCTAGAATACCCTCATAGAGAGGGGTGTGACCACCCTCGTAGAGAGGAGTGTGGATGTTTCTCTAAGGGGCAGTGGGCAGATACTCTCCTCTGTCCAAGGATTGAGTAGCTTGGAAAAAAAACCTTGACCATGTGGAATGGTTAGTTGGCTCTTGAGGTTTGTGTTGTGATCCTGTGTGGATCATGGAAAGGGAGTCTAGTCTTGCCCATGCTAGCATCTTAGCTTCTCTAGTTCATGTGGGATGACTAGGAGTGAAGCTATGGTAGTAGTCCTCAAAAGTGGATGGGTGAGATAAATGACTACAAGAGAAGGGAGAACATAAAAGGAATGAAAACAATCATAGAATATCTTCTGTGTGAAGATAAGATATCTTTTGTGTGAAGATAAGAAAGAGTATCTTTTGCGTGAAGATGAAATAAAGAAAGAGTATCTTCTATATGAAGATAAAGAGAACAAAACTTCTTTAATAAGGATTCATGGAGAACCAATCAGTGATCGTGATGCCATATGACCAAGTGGATTATATTGATGCCTCCTGTTGCCCAGTTGATGATGTTATGCAGTTGATGCTGCTATCGAGTTGATGATGATAATCCAGTTGATGATATTGCCCAGATAATATTGTTTAGTTGATGATGACATCTAGTGACCCGTCAAAAGATAAATAATATCCTTCTTGTTAAGAGGGAGTATTAAAATATTGTGTAACTGCAAAGAATATTCTTATCCCCTTTTGTGGATAAAGCAAAAGATAATATATATATATATTGACAAGTCGGCCCTATTG
The DNA here is from genome assembly GCA_010110895.2 of Picea sitchensis. Classification (NCBI taxonomy): domain Eukaryota; kingdom Viridiplantae; phylum Streptophyta; class Pinopsida; order Pinales; family Pinaceae; genus Picea; species Picea sitchensis. The sequence goes on along the minus strand of SNQJ01S0054200.1, from coordinate 21,691 downwards.
TTCCTAGACAAGACAAATGTAAATTAAAAAGGTAAAGTGGACAGGTCGGCCTTGACCTAATTATTGGAGGGGGCATAACTTGTATTTATAAGAGGCCTAACACCTCATTTGTACACACACTCATCAAGATCTCTCTATCAAGTGCACAATTATGAGAGTGACGCAATTGCAAGGAGAAGTGACGTGGATACAACGAAGAGTATCTTAGTAAAGGGTTTTAGTCATCTTGGTGAAGGACTATCTTGGTCTAAGTGGTGCACTACTATGTTCTGGTTAGGGTTTCTGGTGGACTTTCTGTTTGGTGAGATCTCTCTTGTGAGAGACACTATACTTGGTTATTGAATCTATATTAAAGAAGTTTTGCTGGGTTTTCTTCCCCTTTAGGGTTTCCCAGGATAAATGCTTGTGTACTATATGATTGTGTTTCTTTCAGTAAGATCCTTATTATGCTATTGTTATAATGAAGATTAATGATAAGAGATTAAGCAAGAAACTTTAACAAGCTCGTGGGAACTTATGGACCCCAGACTTAAGAAGAGCACAACATTTCATCCACAGACGGACGAGAAGACAGAGGTAGTGAACAGAACAATAGTGCATCTGCTTTGGGCATATTGCAACAAACATCCTAAGCTTTGGGATGAACATTTGTGTTATGTGAAACATGCGTATAATCGAGCCAAACATTCTTCTACTCAAAGATCTCTATTTGAAACATGTTTGGGATACTTAAAAAAATATCCTTTGGATTTTGTCTTTGAGAAGAACATTGCAGTAGACAGACACAATGATGTGGACAACGATACAAAGTTCATTGAACAGATCCAGTTGATTCATCAGGCAGTGCAAGAACAGTTGGAGAAAATCCAAGCCAAATACAAGGTGAGACATGACATGCATAGAGTTGATCATCAGTTCAAAGTGGGAGATCAAGTCTGGTTATACATCAGCAAGGAAAGGTTGCAAGGAGAAGGCAAAAAGATAAAACCAATTCGCAAAAAGATAAAACCAATTTATGTTAGCAGTATGAAAGGTGACATCAACATGATGTCATCATGATGACATGTCTTAGTACGATAGGATGATGTGGCAGTGACATGTGTCAGTATAGACTGACACATGGAAAGTGACTTGAAGTACGATAGGTTGATGTGGCAGTGACACGTGGTAGTACGACTAACTAATTGGGCAGGAAATGTGGCAGCTAACAGGATGTACGACGACTGACAAGGCAAGACATGTGGCATATGAAAGGGCGTATGGTGGCTGATTGGGTAGGACACATGGCATGTGATAGGGTGTACGGTGGCTGAATAGTAAGGACAACGATCCAATCATGGGTTGCCACGTGGCCCAATCAGATGGTACCACATGGCACCCTGTGGATGGCCAATGACAGCTAGTGAATTTTTTTGGCAAGGACTGGGATCGAACCCGCAACCTCTTGGGGTTCCAGTGACTTCTCCAAAGCACGTGACCACCAAGCTACAGGGTAGGGCTTGTTAAGCCATCGACGAAATTTGGTTTTGTTTCAGCGCTGGAGAGTGGTTAACACCAGGGCGCTGGCCCGTGGGATAGCCCGCTGGACCAACAACCGTTACCACGAGACCGGGTGCCAGAACCAACGACAAGGGATGATCGGTGAGGGGGCTTATCCTGTCCGATTAGACCCTTGGTCCTATGCACGCCATATGACTAAGGATCATGCACATGAAGGGGGCCGAGTGGTTAGCACCTTTTTGATAACACTTGGCCATATAGCACATGTGACCATTGGAAAAGGGGCGCGTGCCCAACCTTAGGGGGATTAGTCCGATTTTTTGTAATAGAGTGGGTTTTTTTTATAGTTTTGGCCAGAATTGGGCCTCTTTGGAGATTGTTTGGCCATATGGAGGGGGATTTGACCCCAAAAAGAGGCTAGATCTTTGTGGGAAGTTGGGATTCCATTATTGAGTCTAAAAACTATTTAAACCAGGTCCTTTGAGCTTGTGAGGGTACTTTTGTATTGCAGGGAATGTGAGAGCAACTTGAACTAATGGCCCATTTCTCATGTTTTGAGGGGCATTGAGGCATGATTTGAGAGGAGATAGTTGAGGCATGTGTGTATCTACACAAGGAGGTCTTGTACAATAGATCAAAAGACTATGTGTAATAGAAAAGAGAAATTATAAAGAGAACTTGAGCATTGAATATCAATAAAGAGGTCCTCCACTTTAAAACAGACCCGAAGACGTAGCCACTCATTGGTGAACTCCGTTAACAAGTTCTTTGTGTCTATTTCTCTTTCTTCTTGCTGTTATCTTCTCTTATTTGAAATATGTTTAATGATGGATGAACTCTTTATTGATCCATGAGATTCAAGATAATGTCAATTTGTTTATAGTACCTTTCATTTTTGGATCACTTGGAGAAAAGGTTATGGATATATAACATGCAATATAACAATTGGAAAATAAATTATAATGACAATGGAGCATTGGGTAAATTATGTATGGATAGAAATTCGAGAAAGATGAGAAACAAAGTAATCAATGGAGAACAATTTGGAAAAATAAAAAAATCTAGACGAACGTAGAGTATGCTTACAATTTTAGTGAATTATGTTAAAAGGAATAATGAAGAGATATCAAGACATCAAACTTAAAAATCAGAAGTTCACAAACAAGAAATTGGCCCTCTTCCACGAACAAGGAAAATGATAAAGTAGAAAACTAAACTATGCATTGTTAGGACCATATATGTTGAATAAATTATATGATAATGGATCGATGGAACTCAAATGTTTGCACTATGTTGATGGGGTGGAAATTCACTTCAATAGAAAGAGGTACTCCCTGACACACGGTCCCAATTAGACTTTGCACTGTTTGGTTTAGGAGACCCATCCAGATTCTGTCCCAACTGCCATTACTGGTTATGGGGAGGATGGTTGGATGGTTTTTGAATGCATATGTATATTAAGATTATATAAATGCATAAATGAAATCTAGTCTACCGTATTCTATCGTATCTGATCTAGGAGTAACTATCATAACCAAATGAGTAGCTGAAATGAAACTAACTCTACAAATAAATCCACTCAGAGAGTTGTTATGAAGAAGTAAGTTAGACAACACGCTCATATGAATACATAACTTGAATAGTCTAGATCATATTATTGCATACATCAACAACTCACATTCTCAGGAAATACACATAAGAAAGAAAAGAAAGCTTGTAATAAAAAATAATGTTTTCTTAAGAAAAGTCTATAGGAAAAAACTTGTTCTTACTGCCCCATGTAAACAATAGATAATCCACCGAAAATAGTTTACAACAAACATCAACGTACATAAGTTCTTCTCTTTGTCAAAATTGGCCATGAGGGCTTCTTAATATTAGCTAACACAATATTTTCTCCGAAAATAGTTTCTTGAGTGTATATTTTTCTTGAAGAGCCCCTCCAAAATAGGCATCTTCCTTTATTTATAGCAAGCCTATAAAATTGCTGAAAAATATTCTTGAATTTTTCAAGAAGCAATTACAAAAAACCTATTAGCTTTCCTCACTAGTTGTTTGACATGTGTAAGAATAAAGGCAAAACTGAAAGTGGTTGTAAAAAGAAAAAATAGAATACAGTTAACAACACATTCAAATTTGTTATTTTGTCTTATTTATGTACACTTGTCTCTGATGTAGGTTGTCCAAATCTTGAACTGATTGTAGAGAAATATGATCCCAGATTAGGATAGTTCTTCAAGAGTTGCTTCATGCACGACTATGTTGTCATTGAGGTTCTGCATGTTTTTTTCTAAGGTGGTCATGAAGGCCTAGATCATGGTGTGGACTTTGGTGGGATGTATAAGATGTTGCTCTATCAAATCCATTGTCACCTTTTATATTTGATTCGATTATCTCTCACCAATGAATTTTTCTATACTATATTTTCTTGAGAATCCATTCCATCGTGAGAGTCTTCCTGAGATCTTCTAGGGGAGGGGGATGACACCTCCATATTAAAACTAGTGTTGCTTTGTGCAGTTGCTCACTAATATGTATCGAGTTGGTTGTCTCTTTGTTTGATCTCTTCTCTTCTTGCTGAAAATGGTCAAGTGAAGCATAATCAATATTCCTTTCTATTGCTAAGGGGAAAGGAAGCTCAATCGATGCGTTTGGGTTCTCAGTGATCTATCTAAAAATATCGTCGAGACCTTCCTAGATGTTGATGAATCATGTGTTCTTAGGTTTCACTCAGCTATGCTGTTCTACTATGGTGGCTGTCGTTGATTGAAAGATGTGCAAGTGGGAATACATTTCTATTATGGCTTCTTCCAACTCTATCTTCACTTTCTATGCACTTTCCTTGAGCTCTTTCAGGATGCCCTAGTCTATCCTCACCTGCCATAGTTGTTTTCTAACTCCTTGATTCTAGCATCCTTCTCTTGATTATGGAAGTACAAGTTCTTAAGGTTATGTTATTTTTCTATGGTTAAGGCGGTGCCAATGGAGGATATATAAAGTGGGTCATCACTGATGTTTTCCATCATTGGAGTTTTTGTAATGATGGATAATAGGTTGCCACCTATGATCGAGACCTTTCAGACTTGTTGCATGATGCAGCCCGTGGTTTTTTCGTACCTGAAAATTTTCAAGTTCGACACTTTGTTCAATCTGTATGGGGTGCTAAGCCGCAAATACAACCCACTAAGTTGAGTATGACTGTTGGAACCTCTCGTTGATATTTATAGGATGTTAGTATCTATTGGTGATGCATTGTTGTTTTGAGCATCTTCATATTTCTTTCACTGTTCCTCTTCCAGTTCCTTGGCTGCAACTTCATTTGCTTCTTTCTGTGCCACTTTCACCGCTGGTATTACTTCTTCTATAGCTCTTTAAATTACTTATTTTTGGTAATATTTAGCATCTGCATCCTTCTCAATAGTTTTATTTGCTTATGATTATTATTTAGCTACTATTGTCGTTGTTGTTGCATCAACTTTGGCCTTATATTTAGCTTCATAGGTCTTCCTCTTCTTTTCTACCGTGTCCTTCTTTTTTTGAACTCTTTCTTTCTTTATCCTCTTCTTATCTGTTGTTGTTTCTTCTTCTTTGACTGAACGAGAGTGTTTGGATGTCATTGCAGTAGATGCTATTGTTGTTTCTTGTTCTTCTTCCTTCTTATATGCTTCTTCACATGCCTTCTATTCATCGACCACCCTTCCCACTGGTCTACCTTGCTGCCTGAAAATGAATTTATCATAGGTCCGTGCACCACAATGTACTTATTATTCCTCCGAATCAACTGTCGTGTATTCCCATGGGAATTTGAGTTGGCTACAATAATATTTGACAATCTTCTTGGGATCATACCTTCTAAATCCCTCTTCTCTGAAGCGGTATGATAATAACGTATCCACTTAATATTGAGCCTATTTGGTGGTTGCAAATGAGTATGAACCGATCGATAATGGAAGAAGAGGCCATATATCCTTGTTGTCTCGATAGAGATATTCCCTGACTTTGTGGATCACTGTTTGGTAGGAAAATTATTGCAACACCAGTTTCTCTAGGATAAATAATGGAATTAGATTGGGAGACTTTGTGGCCCCATATATCCTGATGTAAGTCCCATGTTCCATTAGATACCAGTACCCAATATTTCTCATTATTTATATTTCTTTATCCATCACGAACATGGCTGGCATGCAAAAAATGAATTCATACAAAGGCATGAAGAAGTGCTCACATATATTTTGATATTCTGACCTATACTTATGCTCTTAGAGCATCTTGCAGTAGATGTGTATGGATAGGTCTGTCGGTTTCTATGATTAACCCATCTTAGGATGTGTATGTTCCACACACATAATATCCAATAAGTACGATGACATGTGAAAATTTTGGAAAGTCCCAAGCTCGGTGTTCTTCACGATTGTAATGGATTATGTTATATTTGTTGATAGGATCTTGGCCTAGTCAAATGTCAACCCTACATTGACACAATAGTAAGTTAATGGAAATAGGGAGAGCATAAATGTGGAGGAATATTTCTCTCTGTAGAGTTTGTAGAGCATCGCCACCATATATTGATAAGGCATTCTTAGTGTTGTGGTGGGATACTCACTGGATGGTTGGTGCTTGAAATGATTTCCTAGCTTGTACGAGATCTTGAAAAGGTATTTTTCTTTGAGTTTGAAACCATTGAAGAGTTATTCATCTAAATTTTGGGTTCCCTTCTCCAAGTGATAATGCGTTTCTAGGTCAAATTCCCAGAATGATGCTATGGGATCTCCCATGACATTGATTATATCTATGTTCCAAGTCTATATGCTTGAGAATCTAAGAAATTTCATCCGTGCAAGGGAAGTGTGGTAGTTCCTTAAAGTATCAAAGGATTTAATTGGAGGTTCTCCAGTCATACTGGAGGAGATGATGGGACGTCCTCTGGTATGGATGGAGGTGTTAACAAGAAGTGCTTTGGTCGAGTGCTTAAGGTATAAGAGAGGTTTAGGGGAACTCCTTTGGTTCAACTGATGGAGTTTTTAACAACTATGGTTGAATCAAAGGAGTTAACATTATATTTTCCAGTTTGTGCATTTTAGAAGAATTTAGGGAAAGTCCTCCAATGTACCAGAAAACTTCAAAGGAACTCATCCGAAAACCAGAAAATGGTTTTCAAATATTTGTCTAAGTGTTGAAAAAAAGAAATTCAACCAAACCAAGATAAAAAATAAGGTGACCTGACAAGAGAGAGATAAACAAAGATTTCAAGTGAAGAAGAACTCATAAAAAGGAGAGGTCCCATTTTATTTGGGAAGAAGAGGATTTCTGAGCAAGGATCCAAGAAAAAGGGAAGGTTGTGATGCCTAGAATAATAAATGGTGACACACTAGGTGAAACCATGAATATATGCAATGAGGTATCTAAAAAAACACTATCGAGAAGGGAAGTAGAAGCAGTGCATGAACCAAGAGATAAAGAGTAGGGGCCATATCATTTTAAAAATTCAAATCTTGATGAGACAGGTTTGTATGATGTAAGGCAGAGGTCAAGACCATGCCTAGAACATATTTATTATTATAACACAACCTTCTCAAACAAAATTATCTTCAGGAAGGCATGATGAGTAAAACAATGAAATGAGATGTCAGGAATGGTGAAAATAAAATTTGATTATGCATTTCTCTAGTGTTTCTATGTTGCTAGCGAGTGCCTGTAGCCCTGACAGAGTCACCCCAGTGTCATGAGCCTTGCTTCGTTTCTAGTGAGAATCCATAGCCCCGATGGGGATACTTGCATGTCCCAAATGATATGAGATTCATTTCCCTGAGCCTTTACCTTTTATAACTTGATTCTCTTATATTTAGAGAAAGGTGGATGCATAGATTGTAGTTTTCCTTTAAAGGCCCGTGGGAGGACAACTTTGAAAGTGAGATATTCTAACTTGATTATAGATGAGAAAAATCCCTGGTCACATTCCTTGAGTACTACAAATGCCTTTCCGAAACCATTTCCCCTTAGTTTTAGAAAAAAAAATTGTCCTTAGACATGACCCTTAACTTCTTTTCTTGGACAATAGTACCTAACTTTTAATATCTTGTGGGAAGTGGTGTCTCCAAAAAACTGACCTCCATATAGTCCGTCATGCATGTCTGTGAGAACTTTGTTGACATCTTTCTTTTCAATACAATGGAGTAGAACTCCGTCATAATGTTTCTGTACAAGCTACCATGAACCAACTGATATTGTGTAGATTCCATCCTTAGTGCTATCTTTTGTTTGGCATTGAGATGATCACGAGCTCTGCCATGTTGAATATAACACTTGAGATCATTATAAAATGAATTCTCAACTAATGGAACATAAGGAACTTGTTGTGTGTAGAGGGTTGGTTCCTCTTGCCATCCATATTCTTCTTGATCTTCGAAATCCATGATTTCAGTTGCTAACTTACACAAGACATGACCTTTAATGATATTTTCTGGTTTGAATTCAAGGTCATACTCCTGTAAAGACATCATCCAATTTCCTTTTCTCTCATCGAGTTCTCTCTACAGAAAGAGGGATATGAACTCTGAGTGAGGCACAATCACCTTGGTATGGTTATTCAATACCTAAGGTTAGAACTGTTTAATGGATTTGTAGACAACAAAATATATGTTTTCTACCGATGGATAATTGATCTCATCACCTTGTAGTCCAGCGCTCATGAATGCGATGGGGCACTCATTCCCTTGTTGGTATTCTTGAGTGAGCAATGCCGCAAGATAATTATTAGAGGCGTAGGTGAAACTACTATGGTGACCTTGATATTCTTGAAGGCCTCCTTTTCAATGGATGTTGGCTTGAATTGCTTGTCTTTCTTGATCATCCATTGAAGAGGTTTAACAATTTCGACAAAGTCTACAACAAATATTCTTACGAAATTAATTTTTCCAAAAAAGGACTGCATAGACCTTTTGCTATGTGGAGGTGGGATTCACATAATATATTTTGTTCATTCTGGGTCCACATAAATACCATCCTTTGAAATAATATTCCTTTTGAAACAAAAAATATGCTCTTCTCGGGGTTTAAAGAAATACCATATTTTTTTCATCTGTCGAATATCTGCTTTAGATGTTTGGGGTGATTTGCTATTTGTTTTGAATAAATGGTGATGTCATAAAGATAGATCACCACACTATGACTAATTAGACCTTTGAATATATCTCCATTTCCCTTTGAAAGGTATCACTAACATTTATTGTACTAAAGGGCATTATGTGATATGCATATGTTCCCCACTTCATCCTAAAATTGGTCTTTAACCGGTCTGGTTCTACTACAAGAACCTAATTGTAACCAAGAAACCCATCTAAAAGAGAAAACATTTCATAACCAGAGATGAATTGTAGGATTTTTTCCATAGGGGGAACTAGACAATTTTCCTTATTGGAGGTTCAATTCATATTTCAGAAGTCTGTGCAAATTCTTATCTCCCCCGATTTCTTCTTGACAAACACCATATTAGACACCTAGGTTGAGTGACGAACTTTGAAGATGATTCGACCGTCTAGTTATTTCTTTAGTTCCTTCTAGATGAGTGGTTCAAGGGTCGAATGTATTTTCCTTAACTTCTGTTGAAATGTCTTGACACCTTCTTTCATAGGAATTATGTGCTGAATAATATGGGTGTCATAGGTATTCAAATCTTTGTATGTTCAGGAAAATACATCACGATATCTCTTGAGGCTGCCTATGCACATACATATTTATTTTAGGTCTTCAAATTCCTTCTCTACATGGGGTTTATTTAAAAATGTATTTATTCCTACATGTAGTGGGAATATTGACCAATATTTTTTTTTCTTCTCCGATAGACAGACTCCAATACCTTTGTCCACTATTTGGCAAGTAATTTCCCTAGCCAATAGATTGTCGAACACATACTTGGGTAACAAATGTGGCAGCCCAATGATTCCATATACCCTGATATAGGTGTAATATTTCTTCACATACTAGTCTCCTATCTCTTTTAAGGTTGTGATAGCCCGTTGAGATATCCTATGTGGGTAAATCCCCAAAATGACCTTGGGGATTTACCCGCACAGGGGATAGGAAATTATCACAAATATTGTAAAAATACTCCATATAATTTATGTCCCGCAATTATGAACTATAGATATGGATTGGGGGTGACTTGGAGTCCAACTCCATTCCATGGTGGATAAATGATGAGTAGAGAAAATAACATCAATGAGATATGTTGTCATATAAAAACAAGGGTTTTTCATACTTAGTGCTTCTCTTGCTCGATTGATAATGCTGAAGGATAGGATATTTTCCCAGTTGAACACCTGTCCAGTATCCACCACCGTGTATTCCATAGAGAACCACTCCATTCAAAAGTGGTTGTTGGTTTCTTCTCTGTGCAACTTGTGGATAATCGTGTTCAACAAAATGTATCGCCTCCTTAGATATTGTGCTTGGATATACCTTTCTCCTTCTTTGAATTGTATCTCCTCACCGACATACCAAATTTCCATCATGTCCTCAAAACACTGATACTCAACCCTAAATTTCTACAGAAAGGATTCATTCAGTGATACTATAGGCTTAGGGGTTTTATACCTTATTCTGATGTCTTCAAGATTCAAGGAACTTATCAAGAATTTGGACTTGTTATCCCCATTTTGTGGATAACTAAGGAGATTACATCTCGAGGCCCTTATGTTTCATATATGGAGTGTCGAGAGGCCACATGACCAGAAATATCCCTTTTTGCATAGCCAGAGACCTGCATTACCACCACAGTGATCCAACACCTGGTCATCGTCCACACCATCTTGCCACCACATGTCACTTGGGTCTTTCTCCATGCGGTACAAGTAAACTATGATGGTGGGTATCATTTTAGTATTTGAGGCATTCTATCTTGTGTATCAGAGGTTGTTTTTTATTATGAGACATTTGCTTTGGAAATTATGCCTTTTACCTTGTTTAAATGCTGGTGTTTAACTTGGGGAACTCAAGTATATAGTCACACTTAGGATGGGTTTTTTTTGGGAGCTTCTTTTGATAGACTAACCCTAGAAGGGACCATTCCTCATTTCATGGGAAGAAGGGGCTCAAGGCCCAAAGGGGAGTTAGCTAGAAAAATATAAAATTGTGATGAAAAAACCTTCCATATGATTTGCCCAGGGTATCCTGAGAAATCAATGAAAATATTCTCCACAAGAAAATAAGGACCCCTTGAAAAGAAAAAAAAAAAGACGCTTCAAGGATCAATTGAGGATAGGGGGTCTCATCACAAGACAACCTATCATGTCCATGGGTATCTAACGATATGAAATTACCATTTCTTTCCATCACACCAGGGTAATAGCTCTTAGTTGCATGGATGAGGGAAAAGGGGGTCTCATCATGATCCAACCTTCCCATCTCTGTGAAAGTACTTATGGATGACACTTTTGTTACCTGTCACCACACCAGGGTAGTGGCCTCCAACTCAACCTATGCTATATTGAAATAAAACACAAAGAAAGAAAGATGAAAGGAAATTGATGGGCTTGGAAACAAAACACTAGGGATGAAGGTGCGACACACCCTCCACAAAGGAACCCATAAATGAGATACTATGGACCCTTGCATATCATGAACTCCATGCGAGTACTTCCCCCATCCATTCCACTTCATTCACATGACTCATATAGGGTTATTCCTAGACTTATGGGTTTTTATCCATTGAAAAGAGTACCATGCGAACCCTCCCACAACCAAACTTGGAAAAACGTCTAGTTTCTTAAGCACATGTTTGTATGATGTAGTCCTGGTATACATGATTTGATGGATATTTTATTAACTTGATTTAATCATCATGATGCTTTGACTTGAGATCCTTGGAGGGTGTATCCATTTGTCTTGTAGGTACATGTTGGTGAACACTTTTGGAAGAACAAGCCCAGCTTGGGATTCCATGGGGCAAGCAACCCATCGGATGGATGCCATAGACCCATATGCTAGATGACAGAGAAATGCCTTCAAAGGCCTAGGAGATAGATGGATAGACATAGCCCACTCTTTGCATGCCAAACAACTTGCCCAGAAGGGGAAAAACATCACTCCCTAGGGGCTTGACATCACATTTGAGGGGCATATGGTGGTTGATGATGAATCAGAGCATGAAACATGGAATTTTGAGGTGGAGAGGCTCCAGATGATTTCCACATGGCCTTTGAAGGCCCTACTTTGCAACCCAACTCCAACGACTTGCTCAATTTTCCAAAACGTCCTCCTTCAAGGGATGATGTCACCTTTCTTTTAGGGTTTTATCTACATAAAATGTTGTTAAGTTATTGTAAAGGGGTGATCCAGGTGGATATTGGTGGCCACCCACCTATTCCAACTGGCTCCTCTCGACAATTTTTAGTTTAGCATGTTCTTCTGTAATTCTTTGTAATTGTGGGTTCTACACTTTCGGGTTTGTCTGAAGCGCTACACAACTTCCAGGTGGATATTGGTGGCCTCCCACCTAATCCAATTGGATTATTTTGGAATTTTTCATGTCAGTACATATTTCTATACTTCCAGGGACGTTTTGGGGCCCTAAACGATGTTTTTTTGCCTTGCCATAGTCAAACTGATGACAAAGTCACAATTTGATGGAATAATGTGTATTTCTTGTAAATACCTTTACAACAGGCTATTACATGCCTAAAACAGAGGTCATATGCAAATGTTATGACCCCGGGAAGTTGAGGTACCAACTTACCCATGAGTGCCTACATAACGTTTGGCGTTTCATCTCCTAGGGTTAGGTTTTTGGATGTTTAGGGTTTTGGCATTCATGAGTAATGTTAAAAAGGCCTCTGGAGACTCATTGTAATCATTCTTCTCATACAGATGCATGTAGCAGCCACATCTCTTCTCAGAGATAGCTACCATCATTCAAGCAAGTTATTTTCAGTTCTGTAGTTTTATAGTTTCAGGCTATTTTATTTATTCAATAGAAGTTATTGTTCACCCGATATCTGTTGTTGTTATTTGTATCTATGTGTTATTGTATTCAACCTATTATTCATTTCTTTCTGCTCATAAATACAGATCAGTGGTATCAAAGCAATTTTCTCTTCATTTATTTTTCTTCGTGCATGTCCCCGATAAGATCTGGGTACAAGAAGTTGGGACTCGAACCAGTCGAACCTTTGCAAGATCAGTCACACTGAGACCAAAAAAAACCCATGGAGGATGATAAGAAATATGATGGAGCAGGAGACCCTTTTAAAATGTTTCTCGAGGAATCCCTTGAGTGACAAAGGAACAAAATGATGGACAAATTTGCACAAATCCTTCGACAACTTCCCAAAGGAGAGGCATCTTCACCAAGTGACCATGCTACAAGGTACAAGTAAATTTTGATATTCCATTATTTGAAGGACTGATAAATGAGGATGCTATAGATAAATGGATGAATCTGCTCAAAGGGTATTTTTCGGTCCACAATTTTTCCGACAAGGAAAATATTACTTTTACACTCCTCAAGGTCGTTCCCCATGTTAAGGACTGGTGGAATACTTACTCTGAGAAAAGGGCCATAGAGGAATCTACAATATTTGCGGTCACCCACACATGGGATTTCTTCAAAGATTCCATTAAAGAAAAATACTACCCTATTGGAAGCTACGAGGGACAATACACAAGATGGACCACGCTACGTTAAGAAAGGGACCAGACAGTACCATATTTCACCAATATTTTCCATACCCTACACACCAAATTGGGTATCAAAGACTATGAATGACATCTGGTGCTCAAATACCATGGATGTTTTCATAGATACATTCAAACGAAAAACTCCTCACATGCGAAGTAGGGAAAAGGTGGCCCTAACCCACAAAAAAAGGGACAAAGAAAAGATGGCCACTCTTAGGAAAACCAACCCAAGACACAACACAATAAGGGTAATGAGAATTCGAAGAAGGACACAGGAAAGTGGTGTGAATACCATAAAATGCCTTGGCACAACACCGAAGAATGTCGCTTCAAGATGTCATTGGTGGCTGAGCGGAAAGATTCCAAGTCAGAGGTAGATTCTGACTATGAATGAAATCTAGAAGGATGGAAGTAGATTATCAATGTCAAACCTAGTGCCATTGTTGCTACCACCAATGTCCAACCAAGTGAACTAGAAAAACCAAAGGAAAGGGAACACCTCTTTCACTCATAGATGTGGGTAAATGGGCTTTGCTTCATTTCATTGTCGATAGCGACAATCAGAAGAACCTGATCTCAGCAGAGGTCATCAAGTGGCTGGGCCCACTGATGACACCACACTCACAAACCTACACCATCGGTTGGCTTCGCCAAGGAAGAGATAACTGCGTCAGCCAACAGTGTCGGATGCTCTACGACATTAAGCACTTAAAATACGAGGTATTGTGTGGTATTTCTCCCCTTGAAGTTTGTGATGTTATTTTAAGACAACCATATTTGTGGAAGCGACATGTTGTGTATGAGTCTAGACCCCACAATGTTATTATTACTTTTTGTATACAATTGTACAAGATACCTGAGGTAGTGTCGCCTACTTCTATTTCTTTAATCTCTGTTAAGCAATGCAGTAAGGTAATTTCATAGACCGAGAAGTTCGTATTATTTGTGTTCGATGCTCACAATAAGTATAAGTTCATTTCCACATCTGTGGCCTCTACACATAACCTCTCTTTGCAACAGAAGCAAGTGGACGAGATCCTGGAAGAGTACAAAGACATCTTCTCCTCACCCACCGGGGTACCGATTTACTGCCAAGTCAAGCATCCAATTGATCTAACCCCCAGTGCACCTCTTCCTAATGGACCAGTATATCATTACTCATTGATGGAAATGATGAAATCAAGCGTCATATCCAAGAGCTGCTTCAAAAGGGGCACATCAGACCCAACTCTTTCCCTTGTAGAAGCTCGATTGTACTGGTGTAGAAGAAAGACGAGACCTGGTGGCTCTGCATAGATTACAGAGAAATAAAAAAAATCACAGTCTGGAACTTGTACCTAATTCCCCAAATTGATGACCTTCTTGACCAACTCAAGGGGTAAAATTTCTTCAACAAGATTGACCTAAATTCTAGCTACTACTAGGTTCACATCAAACTGAATGATGTATGGAAGACAAATTTCAAATATAAAGAAGGTCTCTTTGAATGGATGGTCATGCCCTTTGTCTTAACAAATTCACCTATGGAAGAATAGAAGCACCTTTAACGACACTAACTAAGAAGGATGCATTTTCATGGACTCCAGAGGCAACTAAATATTTTGAACAACTTAAAGAGGTGATGTGAAAATCTCCTATCTTGACCACTCCAGACTTCATAAAAACCTTTATTTTGGAATGTGATGCCTTGAGAAATGGAATTGGTGCTGTCCTAATGCAAGAAGGAAGCCCCTTGGATTTTGAAAGTCGACCACTCAAGGGAAATGAATTACACAAACCCATTTATGAGAATAAAATGATGGAAATACTACATGCATTGAATAAATGGCATCCTTACCTAATAGGTAGGCACTTCAAGGTCAAAACAAATCATGATAGTCTTAAATACTTCTTGGAACAAATGCTATCTTTAGAAGAACAACCAAAATGGGTAACCAAGATATTGGGTTATGATTTTGAAACCATCTATAAAAAAGGGAAGCAAAATGTTGTGGCAGATGCACTCTCAAGGAAGGATGAATATCTTGAGGCCTTTCTCTGTGCTATCTTGATCATCCAACCCGATTGGATAATAGAAGCAAGGGATGAATGGAAGAATGATGAAAAAGTGTGGACTCTCATTCAAAGGTTGCAGCAGGATTGTAGTACATCAGATACATTTACATGGAAAAATGATTCACTATGGTACAAAGATCGCTTATATTTATGTAAGAAATCCCAACTCAAACAAAAGGTACTATTTGAATTGCACACCTCTCTAGTAGGAGGGCACTCAGTATTTTTAAAAACCTACCATAGGGTCAAGAAGGATTTTTTTTGGGATGGCCTTAAAACTGATGTTCAAAGGTTTGTGGCAGAATGTTTGGTTTGCCAACAAAACAAGGTAGAAAGAATTAAGACCCCAGGTATTTTACAACCATTAGCCATCCCAAGTTAGCGTTGGGTGGAGGTTTCTATGGATTTCATCACAGGGATAACGAAGTCTAAAGGAAAGAGTGTCATCATGGTGATTGTTGATAGACTGACCAAGTACGCACACTTTTGTGCACTCTCTCATCCCTTCAAAGCCAGTACAGTTGCCACCGCATTCATGGAGACAGTTCAAAAGATACATGGCAGCCCAAAGATTATTGTAAGTG
>SNQJ01S0054199.1:15719-44949 GCA_010110895.2 Picea sitchensis | reverse complement strand
GAATGTAGAGAATAACACACCAAAATGACACCTTTATTGAAATGGGAGAAATGTTCACTTGCCTCTTCGAGGGGGAAACCTTTGGCGCTCTTACAATAATTCTCAAGACAAAGTTTTCTCATGCCTCCTACTCTTATTTATACTAATTCTATCTTCTAAAGAGCATTCTGGATGAAAATCTTTGTAAAAGCTGAAGTTTCTATTAGGTCTTCTTATATTGACTTGTTCATATTAATTATATATGCCTTATTAATTAATGTTGATCTTTATTACATGGAAAATACATTATTCAGGTTAGGGAGGTTAGGTCCCTAGCATATCATTTCAATGGTCAATCATAATAGCAATTCCTATTAAGCCAAATTAAATCAAATCTACAATCGGATTAAATGATAATTTTCAATCAACCAAAAAATATGATTCTATATATATATAGAATCCATTGAATTGACTAACCACATTTAAATTTGGTGTTTTAAAGTGAGACGTGAGAAGACATATACAATCTAGAAACATTAAGCACCATGAAGTGAACAGATCATTATTTGATACATATTGTCCATTTGATACATATTATTTACCATCCAATAAAAAGTACGAAAAGGCAAATAAACCAATCCAATGTTTTCAATGTTTTAGTGCATGGTGCTTAATATTTATACAATCTCATACAATCTGGAGTATAAATGAAAAGTGTAAAAAAGTTTGAAAATTATGATGATAAGTGGCCTCCATGAATGATTTCACTTAAAAATTAAAATATCATTATATAATCGAACAGTTGACGTGAAATCTAAATGGTATGATTAGATATTAGCCCTAACGGTCGTCTCCTATTATTAGTGCCTGCCTTTAAGCTAGGGATATAGTAATCGGTTCTCCATTTTTTAATACTCATGCACACAGTTCAATACTTTTTAAGCCAAAGTTTCGCTAACTTCGTTGGATTCACCTCTTACTATTTCAACAACTCTTTAGTGGTTTCGCTAACTTGATTTTGTTTTTCATAGGAGTTCTTCGATGTTTTCATTAATGGGAAAACCCCAATTCCAAAAGGGCTCTCGCTTTTCATTTGTTCAACAATATGTAAGGTAATGGAACAAACCCTCGTTTCATACCTTCGTTTCAATTATTAATACCACTGCATTTTGTTTGAGTTAATTTATCTTATATTATTTTGGTTGAAGACGTAATCTATGAAGTAAAATGTTCCCACCAGGTTGCTATAGAGGTGAGTCTACTCTTGCACCACCTTTGTGCCAAGAACAAACCCTCGGTGTTAGTTTTCTTTCGATTAATACTCAGGTCGAACTTTAATGTTATCACTGGTATCATTGGGTTATCTAACGCAATCTAGGTCGTTGGGTTTCATTGGCTTTTTTCTATGACAGTTATGTTTTCTGTTTAAAACGCTGAGTATATGCATATATCTATAGTTTTCTGTTTAAAACGCTGAGTATATGCATATATCTATACATTCTACAATGATTATACATTAATTTCGAATTAAGAGTGTCAGAAAACATACTAGAGTGATCGCTATACCTTTCAAGAAAGATATTATTACAATACGATATAAAACCAAGTCCGGGCCATGCACTATGTCCATAACCTATCCCCAAGATTTTTTCTATTATTTTCAAATGATAAACTAGGAATAATATGTACCAATTCAGCAGACCAGCAACTGCTTCCATCACCATCCTTCCATGCTTTCATCACCAAACAAGTGGGTAATAACCAAATGCTTCCATCACGATCATAGCGTAAGCAATATGTTTCTCATTATTAGACATCACAATAGAATCAGAAGAGTCTATAGGGAATAGGACCATCTATTCCATTCTCCAATCAATCTCCAAACTCGACTCATAGAGGACATGTTAGATAGATCACCGATAAAAATGTTTTATTTCCTCAAAATGTTGTCATAATTAACCATAGATTAAAGAGAAATGAATACGAATGATTACTATAGTTAAATTGCAGAAGTGTGCTTTATTGTAGACAAGTAGACATCATTGGAATATCTCACGACTTTTCCTGCTCAGCAACTTTGGAGGAGAAGAGTGATGGTGCCCGGATCTGTGTACTTCTTCAGCCTTGTTATCCCCGATTTTTTAGGATAACTAGGAGATCACAGTCTCGAGGCCCACAAGTTCTGTGACATGAGTACCAAGAGAAAGATTGACTTGAGCATGGCCTCGAGGGCTCTATCCTTTTCTTCTTCCATCAGATTTGTCTTATCAACAGCAGCCCATCACCATTGGTTTGGTCTTGTATCTAAGAGATTCTTGCTCCATGAGGTAATTAGTCTTGGTATCATGGTATAGTCACTTCTTTTGATCATTGAAACTTTTAAATATATGGACCATTCCTTTTATCTCTAACAACATCTTGGATCTTACATTAGCCCACTTGACCATGCTTGGGGAGATTACGATGCTTAGCAAGCCTGTGTCTATAGGTTTTCGTTTGCCACTGGGGAATTTATGAGCCATCATTCGCCTCCCATCATAGCACCACTGCTTTCATCTTATTCTCGTCATTTATCCCATTCCCTTTGTCCGGCATTAGGATGATCTTATTTGTAGATTGCAATCTTATCTTAGAAAAGAAAGGGCTGAAGTGCCTTGGTTGCAAAAGCAACTGTAAAAGAAAAAGCTCAAATAATGAAACCTCAGATGCTTCACCCAGTGGACTCGAGAAGGCAATAAAAGTCCTCTCAAGAAACAGAGGGAATCTAAAATAACAAAAGACCTTAGTTAGAGGATAAAGCCCTATCACTAGCCAGCTCATAGGGGTTCATGGGTACTTAAGAAGATGACATTGCCACCTATCCGTTACCACGTCAGAAGTGACTCCTTTGGTTACGGCTAAGGAAAGGGGGTTCCTATCACGAAGCCAAAGATTCTCATCTCGTGAGCATTTGTAACACTGGCCACCGGGTCACTATGCCAAGGTAGTGTCCTCTAGTTAGCCCTCTCTTAACAAAAAGAAAATAAGAAAGAAAAAAATAAAAAGAATAAAGGAAATAAAAATCCAGCTTGGAAAATGACCCATGATAGGTACAACTCATTTCTACAAAGGCATCCATAGATAACATTTATGCATCCTTTAAATTCACCGCACCTTACATGTTTGGACATCCTCTAGCCACATCATCTCACTTACTTGGCTTGGATGAAATCTTCCTGAAACTTTCCTTTTTCTTAGATACAGCCTCAATAGGACGTGCCTCAGATTTTTCTCCAAATATTGTAGGTTTTTTTAATGTCTTGAGCTATTGATCGATGTATTAGGTTTTTAAGTGCATATGTTTAATAATATTGATGATGCAGATGTCATTAATATTTCTAAGCATCCCGTGATCAGAGGAGACTTTCATGGAGGGCATATCTTTTGAGATGTGCGTGACCATGTCCTTTCACTAATGTGTGTACCATTTGACTGGTACACATGGGGAGATGACCAGCTCAGACCTCCAGGGTCAAGAGCCCACCGATGGATGTTGAGACCCCATCAGGTAGCAGAGATAGGATCGTGGATTTTGCACCGAAGAGGGAATAGGACATTCCATCATAGCACCCCACTTTATTCTCAGACCGGTGGGGAATGACCCTTTCGTTGAACGTCAGCCTTGGAAGGCTTGGGACGCCTCCATCTTCACCATGACATCAACCATCTTCATGGATGCTTTTGGAGGCGTAATGGGGCGCATGGTAACGCGGTGGCATGTTGGAGAGGCCCTTGGAGGGCTAACATTTTTCTCATTGGTGTCTCATTTCTTTTAGAAAGGCTAGCCCTTGAAATGGATTTCATCCCCTATTTTTACTGATTATGATTTTTACTTAGCATTTAATGTAAAACAATATGGATTTTGATATTTGGCTTTGTCGGCCTTTTATGACCTAAAAAAGCAAAATTAGGTCATTGATACACAATATATTAAGGGTTTTGACTCTCATTTTTATCATGAATTAAGACTCACTCATTAGTGAGGTTTGATTTTAGCACCCTATTGGGGTTTTTGGCTGAACTAGTGATGTGCACTTATTGAAGGAAGAATTTTTTGGCATTATGGTGCTTTGAAGGAAGGTGTTACAACTAGGGCTTGCATGGTTATTTCTTCATGAATTGTAAGTGTTTTTTCTCCAAGAAAACTTCTTATTGAATGATTGTAGTTTAAATTTCTTTTGCATATTGTTTATAAATTTGCTGAATTAAAACCCTCTAGGGGACAAAACACACACAAGAAATTCATCATTCCCATGTCCTTGGATAGAGAAGTTTTAAGCCATTGAAGAGGAGAGAGCCTAGCCATAATCATAATCTCCATTTTTCCTTCTTTTCCTTTATGCTAGCCGCACTTTAGAAATCCAAGAGAGGGAGATAGGCCCAGTTTATCTACACCTAGGGTCATTTTTTCTTAGTGTTTGAAGAAAGAGCTCACGCAACAACACTTCCCTTTAAGCTCTTCGCCTTGCTGGGTCGCTTGTCGAAGGAGGAGAGAGCACGCAGGCCTGTAGACGGTAACAATCGAGTGAGCCTCTCACCTAGGGTCTCCTTGCCTTTTGAGGCCCTTCTTTAGCGTAACCTTGAAACCTTTCCCCATAGTCCGGAATCTCTCTGGCCCCTTCAATCAGAAGGGCCCTTTCACTGACCCATTTAACCCTAAGGCATTGATCTCTAGCCTCAAGCGTTGAAGTGAAATCAAATCAACACTCAAACTTCTTTAAACCTAAACCCTAACTACACTAACCCCAACTCTACTAACCCTAGAATGCCGACGCCACCCTTGGTTATTTCATCTTGATGCGCAACGCTTCACCTTATAAGCAATTGAATGGTAGTTGAGGGCATTTATTAGATTGAGCATTGGATTGATTACAATCGATGCCATGGTCATTTTGTAGCTATTGATAAGTGATATATTTATCATTACATTTGTAAACATTGACTTCAGCTAATATGCATTTCTAAAAAAAAACGTTTATATTGAATATCAATAGTCATTGATTTATGAAGTACTAACCAAGATTGCAATGATAGTCTCCTTACAAAGTTGTCTCAAGTAGGTGCTTTTATTTTCTTTGGGTATTCTCTATTATTGGTTGTTTAGTCTGTGACTATCCGACATGCAATCTGTGAGGGGAAATTTGTCTTTGTACTATTAGCCTTTGCTCTTTCAAAACCCTGTAAAGTTACCGAGGATGTCTCCCCGGCCTAGTCTCCATAAATAGAGTTAAGAACCTCCCATTGTGGTGAGACAAGTGGGGACACTTCTATTTCGCTACTTACCTACTACTCTCTAGCCTTCTTTGTGTCTACAAACTGTACAACATTTTGCTCGCTTCGATGAACACTAAGTCAATTCTCCTCAAACGACGAATCTTTTCAAGAAGCCTTGCCTCTAGAGTTTTTTATCTTACAAGCTTACCTAGCAACCTGAATTAGGGTGTTTTTTCCTTATCTTTTGATAGTTTCAGAAAATTATCCGGCGACTCCACAATTTTTCAGTGGTACCACCTTACTTCCTCAAAATCAGGATATTTCCAAGTTATGGATCATGGTACACTGGGAACAAATGTATCCTGAGTATTGATTTCATAAGTTTCAAGGATACCCAAATTACTTTGATACAAAATGCATAAAACAACTCTCCAACGCTTTTGGGCCTCCCAACTCCTCACATCAGAAATTTTTTGGAGTATTTGATGAGATAGTTAGAGAAGAGGGATTCTTATAAAATTATTCATACTCACCCTACCATCCTACTTAAAAAATCATTTTAAGAGTTGTTGAAGATTAGGTATATCATCTTCCATACACTCCTTCAAGAGGTTCATTGACCTTACCAAACCATGCCAAAACTTATGAAGATGCTCTTCATAATCTCACAATAGCCTGGGAAGACAGAGGATTCACTAATGAGCATTGTGGAAGATCTAAATGCATTGTACTAAAATCAAGAACCTCTAATGTGAAAAATGAGATCCATGAAGAACGTTGTCAACCCTTTGAAGAGGAACATGATTTTTCCCATGATTCAATAGGATGCGCGGAAGATACAACTAAAAGTTTAATTATGAAGCACTAGTAATCGCTTCACTTTGATGAACATCTCCAAGATCATGTCCTCTACACAAGATGAAGAGAATAAGGTAAGTCGTTTTCCTTTCCAGTTATTTGATGATACCTTGTTCTATGACCTCGAGAGTGAAAGGAAATAGAACCCTTGGACGAGCTTGGTCCTCTATATCTCAAAGATGAAGATGTAGAGGAAAATATTCCACTTGATGAAGTATCCAAATACTTGAAGCTCCTGCGTAGGAAGGATTAAACAAGGTGAGCTATTTCTCCTTCCAAAATTTTAATGATTCTTTATCTTATAATGTAGAGAGCAAAGAAGTGTTGGATTTTCTAACCCCTTTCATGTTTTGATAAAAATGAGGATTTTGTTGATAACATTGATGAGTTCTTACATGTCGTAGAAGCGGAAATGGGATGTGATTGGATATGATGGGATCCCATTTGGTTTTAAATTAAAGGTCATCCCCAAAGGTTTTCTTTACATCCACCACATGAAGTTACTAATAATTTTGACATTTGGCAACAAGAACCTCACCTTATTCAAACACCCAAGGATGACTTACGTTATGCTTTCCTAATGATTTTCGATCTTCATACCTGGAGGACTTTGATGATTGCTCCTCTCGAGAATTTGGATTTATTCATGAAGATGGCTATCAAATCCACCATTGTGCCTAAGTTTTGACAGTGATAAGACCTGTTTGCCTAAAGAGAGATTCTCATGACATTTTTCTCCCATCCACCTCCTCGGCATCTTTACCTTGTTGTATCATTAAAGGTGAAGTTGGGAATTATATATTTTGTATTGATTTTCCTCTGAAGAAAACCCTAGAATACAAGGGTTGGTTGAAAACTAAATATTTCAGCCTATCATCTCATTTTTTTCAACATTCCCTTGAGAATTTTCCCGCCGTCCGCCGTGATCTTTGGTCGCATCCTTCCCGTAGATTAGAGTGTGAGGATGTCTTAGGTAGCTAGTTTGCAGACCTTTTGAGCTAGTATTTTGAACCGTGGACTTTTCATGATCTCTTCCAGAGGTGGATTGAGTGCTTTTCCCTCGGTTGACTTAGCATTTATCCTTTTTCCACCAATCTCCATGATAGACCTTGCCTTCCATAGATACAATGTATTTAACTCATGGCTTCTTTTTGTGCTTGATTATCATCATTTTGGTTTCTATATTTTAGCAAAGGTAGGTATCAGCGGACGTTGTTGGATTGGTTTCACTGGTTGTTGGACTTACACCCAACATTCGTACCAACATGTAAGTACAAAGTTTGCTTTTCACATTTCATTTATTGGTTTATTTTAGTATATATGTGTGTGTGTGTGTTGTGTTTTAGGGGTGATTGTTTGTGTCGGATATGCTATGGTTTATGTGTGAGCGTGTGTTAGATATGTTGAGGTTATCATGTTCTCTACGGTGAGAACATTTCCCCTATTTGGAGCTAGATGTTATCCCCGCTATCTAGAGTTAACTAGGAGATCATGTCTTGAGGCCCACCGTCCTTAGACATGGAGTATCGAGAAGGTGATTGATCGGCATGGCCTCTAGTGGCCTATCGTTTTATTCCATCAAATTTTGGTGACGAGACCTATCGGCGCCGCGTCAGATCCGCCATTGATCATTCTCCTCTATTAACGGCTTTAGATTCCCGGATTTTAATACAAATTATCGATCCACGTCCTTTTCTAAGCCTCCCTGCGGTAAATAGCACTAGGGCGAGCTCCCTCCATTTAATGTGACCACGGGCGCCATGACCAAGGCCCAATCTAAAGGCGCCTTTTGCAACTCGCAACTAGCAAGTTCGTGAGTCGTGACTCTCGACTCTTCCTTCTCAACTCCATACCCGAGATCACTAAATGGGTATAGCTCTTCTTTGTCAGCTTCGTACCGGACTCATCACAGATTAACGCTTAGCTCTTCCGCTACTGCGACTTCGCTGAAGTTGTATGTCCAACCTTGAACCTTCTTTTCACTTTAAACCCCGAAGTGATGTTGACCTTCTCCTCATCTCTTCTCGCCGCGACTGCTAAGTCGAAGGGTTGAACCTCGCTGCTCTTTGAAGTCCAATTTAATCCCCGACACGCTAAGAGGTCAATGGGTGTTGACTCTTCTTTCTAGGTACCACGGTCCGCTTCATCTATTGCACGGCCCAATCTTTGGTGTTCTATCGTCCTCGTGCTCCAAATAAGACTTCACGACTTCAGCTCGGCCACCTCCTCCTTTTGTGGTCTCAACTAAGTGTCGAAAGATCCCAACTCTTCGCTATTTTATTTAACTTTGCGACTTCGACTTTCGACAAAAGTCCTGACTTCCTATTCACGATATGTCAAATGTTGAAATTCGGCACGCCATTAATCGCTGGTCCCATAACGAATCCTCCTTACCTTTTGAGTTTCGACTTCAATCCCGGAGCGATAAGCTTCCTACTTCAACCCACTCTAAACCCCGAATGAGATTATGTCAAGGATCCAACGGCTCCCTTGTTGGCTCAAATCCCAGACGGTCGTCTCTAGGCCTTCATGATTTCAGCCACCATGACTTGGAGCACTCAATCTTTTGTCTCTCACCTCATGGAATTAAATTACGTAGAGATCCCTTGACCTCCGGGACACTGCCCCTCCTCCAATGGGATGGTCAGTACCTTCCTCATGACTTCTGGGCACTCATGGTTGAAGGACTTCTTCGACCTCTCGGAACCGGTCCCTAATACCGGGCGATCTCGACATTACGTCCTCCTTCTAACGGATGGCTTAGATTCTTTCATAGTTTCATAACGCCTTTCGCGACCTCGCGAATCTTGATTCAAAGGTTTTAAACCAGAACTCTCGCTTCCTCTGGTTAATAACTGACGTCACGGATACTTCGCCATGTATCTCCATGGAGAATTCCCTCAAACTCCATTCAATGCCTCCTGACTACTCTTATGCGGCTTAAACACCTTACATTCTCGCCGGAACCCTATCTGGTTCGAAACAAACTTGCAACGCCCTCTTTGAATGTTTTCGTGTACTAAAACCCTCCGAAGCTTTTCTCGACGGCCAAGATTCTATCCCTCCTAATCTTGATTGAAAAACCCTCAAGTTCTTTTGGGGAAAATTCCTACATGCACTCTTTGTGGCACTTCTTCAAATACACTCCAAGTATTTGAATTCTATAGACTGCACTTTTTTGCAAACAAAGAATCCTTCAATTTTCCCCTCAGTTGCAACCTCTGAGAATCTACTCGGCTTACGCACACCTTGCACGGCTCCTCGTTTAACTTGCACTTTTGCATGAATGAGAACAATGTTATCCTCCTAAGTGCTTGCAGGTGAGATCTAACTCGACTCTCATTAACGACACCTTATGACAATTTCTACTACACCCTTTTGTAGGAAAACTCTTGCTCAAAATGTATAAAACAATTGAAACTCATTTCCTTACTTTCCCTCTCTTCGGATTTCAGACATTAAATATGAAATCATACATTCACGCATCAAATAAAATTCATAACAAAGAGTAAAAAAGCATATATCAATCGCCATGTACAAACACGTAGGGAAAGAAATTGAACACCTCATGAGTTTGAATTAAAGATCTTTGTATTAACTGTAATCCTATGTACATGGATTTTACTCTACACAGCTCTCTACTTATTCTTCTCTATGCTCTCTTTGATTGATAATGTTTCTAGTTTTAATACAATGATACAAGTGATGGTGTCTATATCCGCTTTCCTCCTCGCTCTAAACTGCCTAATCTAAGAATTTAAACCTACCTACTACATTTACTAGCATAAATGTCTCTTAATCCTTCGTGACGAGCCGGACGCCAGCGTCCGATTAAAATCTACAAGTATGCCATTTCTTAATTGTTTCATTTATTTTTTGGCATATCAAACTTCAAAACATTTCAAACACTCTATATCATGTGTCAAAAATGTGTTGGCGCTTGCCCCAAGCTCAAGAGTTGTTACATGCTCCCGCATCATACCCCTTGAAAATTTCATGGGATCTTTTCCATGAGCTCCTGCACGTTCTGTCTATGCTTCTGTATTTCTGCTTCATCTTCCCATCTTGCATCTTCAATTGGATGTCCTTCCACTTGACCAAGTATTCAAAAGAGTTCTTCTTTCTCGTCCTTTACATCCTCTTTTGTCCAAGATAAGCTTCCATCTGCGGATTCTCCTCGCGAATCGGCATCTATTTAGTTCACTAAACCTGTTGTTCACTACCTCTTCCGCTTTCCTCGCCTTTGTAAGGCTACAAATCCAGATGTTGAATATCTGGAGAAATTACGCCTCATCGGTAATTCAACTTCATAAGCATTTGCCCCAAATTCCTTTAAGACTCCATATGGTCCAATCTTCTTCATATTCTGTTTGTTATATGTCCCCTTCAGAAACCTTTCCTTTCTCGTGATGTGCTAGGGGATCAAATCACCAACCTCAAATTTGCTGTCTTCTGTTGATTTTCTCTATGCTTATACTCTTGGCTTGAGCTTTTCAATCGCTCCTTAACTCGACTATGAAGATCCTTCATTCCTTCAAAGAAAAATCTTTCGCACTAGCACTTATTATCTCATCCCGTTATGAATCCCTTGGTTCATATACTCCTCTTGTTTGCATCCTATAAACAATTTGGAATGGACTCTCCCTTCAGGTTCGTTGATTGAATCATTGTAAGCAAATTCCGCCTGCGGTAATATGTTGTCCCAGTTGTTGTGGTGCTCTGTCACTAGGATCCTTAGTAAATATCCCAAGATTATGTTCATGACTTATGTCTTTCCATATGTCTTAGGATGATAAGATGAACTGAACGACAAGTTCGTTCCTAGCTTTTCCATAAGGTTCTCCGTATGTCCCACCTAATTTGGTGTCTCGGACCAAACTATGCTCCTTTGGCAAGCCGCGGAAGTTTAATGACTTTGAAAAATAGATTTTGCAATGTGAGTTGTGTCACCGGTTTTCTTTACATGGTATGAAGTGTGCCATCTTAGAAAATCTATCCACTACCAGAAAGATCGATTCACCTCTTTGTGTTCTTCGCAGCCCCAATATGAATTCCATTCTTACTACATCCCACCCACTCTCCGGTATGGGTAACGGTTGATAAAATCCTTCATTCTAATTCTTTCCTTTCGAATGATGGCAAATTCTACATCCGTCTACAAATCGCTTGACGCCTTTCTCTCATTCCTGCCAATAATATGACTCTCATTTATCTTTGAGAACGCCTTTGTCATGACCTAAATGTTCGTCCAATCCTCCACCGTGTTTTTTCCTTCAGCAGTTTCTTCCTCATGGAGCATTTTGAAATACAAAGTTGATTACCCTTAAACAAGAATCCTTCCCGATCATGTATTTTGTCCATTGATTCTGTCCCCGGAATTGAATTCTCGGGCCAGTTTCCATACACTTTTCTTTTAAATCTAGATCATCTCAGACATGTCCCTCGATCATCAAACCCAATGTTTGCACTCAACTCCTACAATAGCAACATTTTGCTCCAAGTATCAACAACTTTGTTAGCAGCTCTAGAAATATGCTTAATTACAAAAAGTAAAGTTCTACATGTATTCAACCCATTTAACATGTCTTTGATTCAACCCTCCTGCTGAGTCACAAATTGCAAAGCATGATTGTCACTATATACGACAAACTCCTTAGATCAAATTGTGTCTCCACTTCTTCAATGCCCAAATAATAGCATAGAACTCCTTGTCACACGCGGAGTATTTCATTTTCTCTTCATTCTCACGAAGTATGTTAACGGCTCTGCCTCTTTGGCTCAAGACTCTATTGCAACCACTTGCATCACATTTTACTTGAATGTCTTTAAAATCCTAACACCAAAATTGGTTGTTCCAGATTTTCCTTTTCAACAAATTGAAGCTTTTCTCACCTCTTTTCTCGCCCAAATAAAAGATTCTGTTCTCTTCTTCATCAGTTCATCATTGGTGCACTAATTCCACTGAAATTTCTATGAACTTCTAGTAGAAATTAGCCAATCCATGAAACTTCGGGTTCAAGATATTCTTTTGGTGATGGCCACCTTATTACCTCCACCTTATCTCGATCCATCCTCAACTTATCTCAAATAACAAACCCCAAATAAATGAGCTTCCGCCTTCATGAATGACGCATTTTTCTATATTTATTAGCAGCCTTTTCTTCTTGTTGTAACTCTTCATCATCAGAAGCCAAATGTTTCTGTGATGTCTCGCCTTTGTTTCTTAATGAAAATCAAGATGTCATCAAGGTATACATGACAAATTTTCCTCGATGAAATCCTTCACATCTCGTTCATCAACTTCATGAAAGTGCTCTATGCTTGTTATCCAAATGGTATAACAGTTTCATTCATACAATTCCTCATTGGTCTTGAATGTTGTCTCCATTCATCACCTTTCCTCTCTCATACCTAATATATGGTGATATTCACTTTTCAAATCAATTTTCAAAAAAAAAAAAAATTGGCCCCACTCAAGCAATCCATCAAATCATCCATTCTTGGTAATGGAAATATGGACCTGATGGTTATCTTGTTGATTGCCTCAAGTCAGTATGACATTATCCTCCAAATTCGCTCTTTCTTCGTACTGAGTACTGTTGGAATAGCATGGACTCAAGCTTTTTTCTAACCAACCCTTTGTCCATTAAATCTTGACTCCGTTTCTTTGACCTCTTCATTCTCCCTGTGGCATCAATCTATATGTTGTTTTGCTTGACAAACTAGCTCCGTGTATGAGATCAATGTGATGACTTTACACTTCTCGACGGGTGGCAACGAACGAGGTAGTTCGCTTCCACATATGTCGCTAGCCTCTTCTTCCAACAGCTTATGAACCTCTTCCAAGAAATCATCTACCCTTTGTACCTAAAACGATTTTTGGTTTCCTGACTACAATGAATTGTTGTTCCTCCTTCTTATTAACCTCTCTAAGAAGTTCCTCCCCACTCATAAAAGTACAGTGTTACTTAATTCAGGTTTCACATTCTTATCTTTGATTGGAAGCAAGATGTGAGTTCTCCCATTCTTCTAGGGTGTATGTGTTCTTCCTCCCATCATGAATCACATTTGGGTCATATTGTCACGGCTCACTCCAAAGTAATAGATGGAAAACATCCATGGGAACAACATCACGTATATTTCATCTTTATATCCTCTATTTTTAAATTCAACTAAACATTGTTTAGTGACATTTACTCCGATGTCCTTTGTAGCCAATGAAACCTAAGTGGGCTTGATGTTCAATCATCTCCAACGCTTTTCACCATCTCTCAGAGAAAACAAGATTATCTCAGGCACACCGTCTTCACTTATGACTTTGTATGCCCACCTTTTACGGAGCGGATTCCTAGTGCCCCCGCCCTTTGGACCAAACTATCCACCTCCTTCTCCGTGTTATGAGAACTTTTTGCATCATCACCATCTTCAGCTTCTTGCTGATCTTCTCGCCAACATCTTCTTTGTGCTTCATAATGTGAGTTTCACCACCTTTCTTTTGTTCCGACACCATAGGACTTGTGTCCAACCTTTCCATGTGAAGCATTTTAATTAATTTCACCTCTTCCTCTCCTCTTCCTCTCAAGCATTTTAATTTAAAAATGTTTCCATCAACATATTGACTTCTCTGTTCGGTATGTTTCCCTCCGTGAGCTTCCTCCTCTCTCACTTTGAGTTTGAGGTTTCTTCCACTCTTCCTTAGGTTTCTGAGTTCTTTCTTGGGCAACTATTTTGCCTCTAGGTTGGATTTTTCCTCGGCCTCTCTGACTTTGCTTTTGGCTTAGTTTCTCTTTAGCTTTTAGAGCCATATAATAAGAATCTTCCACCGTTCAGATATCATCATGTCATGCATTCATCCTGAATGTCATATCGACCATTCATATCTAGCAACATTTTCATCATCACTTTCATGATGACCTCCCCTGATGTTCGTACCAGAATTCTTGTATTATTTTACTGTCATCAACTTTTGCCTCAAATTATGCATTCTTCAAAATGACACTCAGGACCTTGTGGGAATGAATTTGGATTTCATATTTGTGACCATCCTATCCCAACTCTTGATTCTTTGCTTGACGCGGTAGCCGTCTGTCACCTTGTAGTTCATCCCACCACAATGTTGTACGCCCTTTCAATCCTTTGATAGCATGTTTGAACTTTTTGTCTTCCCATCTTCATAGTCAAAATACATGTCCGGATCTCTAATCTAAGTTCATAGAAGTCAGCATCCGGGTGTTTCCTTCATATATCGAATATCCATTTTTCCTAGCACCATTCTTGCAATAACCCTAATCAGCATTCATTTGTTGCATCTTCTACCGCAACTTTCTCCCTTCATGTCCAAATTTCTTCATCTTCACTCTTCAAATTAATTCCATATCCCAACACCGTTGTGTGCTCCTCGTAGGTTGGTTCCATGGCCCGGATTCTAGCATGTATATCAATGCGATCTCTCTTCCATGGTTGACGGCACCGCCACTCCCTTCCCTTCTGCATTTCCTTTCCTTCCGTGGATCGAGGTTTGTCTGCCCTTATCGACGGCATGGTTGAGATTTCTTTCGCCTCTGAAGTATACAAATAGAGTCAAGCTCTTATACCACTTGACGCAGTACCTATCGCCGCTAGTCGAGATCCACTACTGTGGATTGTTCTTTATCTCCCTCAAGCCAAATCGACTCTTTAGATTCCTCATTGAATTACAAATTATCGATCCGGCTGTGTCCTTTTCGAAGCTCTCCTGTAAAAATCACTAGGCACGCAGGATTCCGGGCTTTTCGCGTGACTCACGCCGGGCTATGACCAAGGCCCACCCAAAGGTGCTTGTCGCGAATCGTTAACCGCGAAGTTCGTGAGTCGACTCGACTCTTCCTTTCTCAACCATACCCGGCGATCACGAAATGGGTATATTTTCTTTTGTCACGCTCCGTAGACCACGCCTAGGCTTAACGCTATATCTCCTCCTCACTACCGCGCACCTTCATGAAGGTGGCCCAACATTGAACCTTCTTTCACATGAAACCCCAAGAAGCGATGGAATTTTCCTCGCGTTTCCGCCGCCACTTCAAGTCGAAGTGGATGAACCGCTCCCCTTTATTATCTCAATAATCCCCTGGTGACGCCACGGATGCTGACCTCTTTATAGGTAACACGTGTTCCTCTCATTCATTGCACGGCCCACCTTCCGTTTCTGGCTTCATGTGTCCCTCGTGTCAGCTTTTAATTTCGCGACTGGGCTTCCCTAAGCGCAATTCTCCTTGTATCCCGACACCAAGTGTCGGTGAGGATCCCGAAACTCTTTGCTACTTCTTATCACAATCTCATAATTTTAGACTTTGGGAACAAAGTTCCCAACTTTTACTCCACCGATATGCCAAATGTCAGCCCCTCGACACGCCATTAACGCTGGGTCCCACAACGAGTTTCCCATTTTTGGAGTTTCGACTTTGCTAATCCTATCGCTAAGCTTTCGCTCTTCAACCCATGAAACCCGTAAATGAGATTACGGAGTGATCCAACGTAATCTTGTTGCCCGATTCTACTTCGGGCTGTCCTAGCTCCTCCCGATTCGGCCACCACCTACTTGGAGCAATTCCACCTTTTAATATTTCACCTTCCGGCACCCTCCGGAAGTTCAAGCGAGATCCCCTTTGATCTCGCCACTGCCCTCCTCCTCGGCTGGATGGTCGTATTCTCTCGGGCGACTTCACCACTGGTTCTGAAGGACTTCTTTCTCACCTTCCGATGTTTGAATCCCCGACACGCAAGGATATTGCGACATGTGTCCTCCTTCTAACGAACGACTCAGATTCTCTCACGGTTTCGCGGATTCTCCTTGAAACCTCGCTAATCTTGATGTGTTGTTTTAAAACCGTAACTCCTCTACATAATCTGACGACTCACGGGACTTCGCTAATTCTCCACAGAGAAATTTGACCGCCCAATGCCTTTGATCTAATTTTGGCGGTTTAACACATTTTATATTCCTTCGCTGGAACTTATCTGTCTGCAAAGTAACTTTGCAACGCCTCCCCTTTCAACACTTCAAGGTACTAAACCTTCTGAACTTTTCTTCGACGGCTTCAAGATCCTATCCCTCTTGAGTTTGATTGAAAAAATCCTCAAGTTCTTGGGGAAAATTCCCCGCTATGCTCCTTGTGGCACTTCTTCAAATACACTCCAAGTATTTGAATTCCTAGACTCTATGCACTCTTTTTGCAACAACAGTCCTTCAACAAACTCAAAGGCCAATCCTTCCTGATCTTTTCCATGACCTTCAAATCCTTCAGAAAACTCTTGCGCGCACTCCTTGCATGGCTCTTATGCTTAACTTGCACTTCAATGAGAATGAGAACAATGTTATCACTCCCCGAAATTTTGCGTGTAGATCTAACTCGACTCTCTCACACGCACACCTTATGAACAATTTTCATCGCACTTTGCAGAAAAATCTTTCTAATGTAGAGAAACAATTGAAACTCATTTCCTTACTCTCCCTCCTTCAGATTTCCTCTCTAAACATTAAATATGAAATCATACATTTACACGCATCAAATCAAATGTATAATAGAGAGTAAACAAGAATATATCAATTAGCATGTACAAACATAGAAAGCAATTGAACACCATGCGTCTAAACTAAAGATCTTTGTACTAATCCGTAACTTCAGACATGGGTTTTACTCTACACGCTTCTTCTATGCTCTCTTGATTGATAGCTAATGTTGTTAATAATACAATGATACAAGTGAGGGTGTCTTTATATCCTTTTCCTCGCTCTAAAACTTTCTAATCTAAGAATTTAAAGTTACCTACTTACATTTACTAACACAAATGCCTCTTTAACTTCGCTAAACGAGAGCTGGACGCCAAGGTCCGATTAAACACCCACAAGTACGCCTCTTTCTTAATTGTCCCTTTTCTTAATTGTTTTACTTACGTTTGACGTAACAAACTTCAAAACATTTCAAACAATTTATCATGTGTCAAAATGTGTTGCCCACGCCATTGTTGTAGGTGATGCTCCCTCAGACACTTGTCTTGTCACAGCAGCTAAGCATCCATCACCATCGCTTTGGTCTTGTTTCTCGAAAGAGGTTCTTTCTCCATGAGGTAATTGGTCTGTGTATCATGGTATGTGTCACTTTTGATCATTGAAACTTTAAAATATGCATGGGATTCCTTTTATCTCTAACAACCTGCTTGGATCTTACATTAGCCCACTCTCACCATGTTTAGAGATTGGACAGGATGCCCTAGCAAGCATGTGCCCATAGGGTATTGGTTTGCCACTGGGAATTTCTGAAAATCCATTGTTCGCTTCCCATCATCATAGCACCACTATTTCATCTTATCTCCCTCTTATTTATCCCATTCCATCTCTTGTTCAAGCATTTGTTTGACCTATTTGTAGGATTTCACCTTATCTCGTGGAAGAAGAGGCTAAAGGCCCAGAGGGTAAAAGTATTTGGCAAAAGTTAAAATCCAAATATTAGACCTTCAGATCCTTCTCCCAGTGATCCTTGAGAAAGAAATAAAAAAGATTCTCGCCAAGAAACAAGAGGGACCCAAAAATAACAAACAAGACTTGGTTAGAGGATAGGGTGTCTCATCATTAGCCAACCTATTAGGTTCATGGGTACCTAGTGCATGACATTTCCACCATCTCGTTACTTCACTGTGTATGCTGGACCTTGGTTGCATGGCTGTGAAAGGGGTCTATCACGAGCCAGTTCTCATCTCTAAGGAAAGTACTCTTGTGGGTAACACTGTCTTTCTGGTCACCATGCCAAGGCAAAGGTCCTCTCGTTAGTCCTTGAATAAAAAGAAAAGAAGAAGAAAAAATAAAAGAATAAAAGCAAGAACGGAAGTTTGGAAAAAATGTATCCATGATAGGTACAAAGATTGCATAGAAGGCGCCCACAGATAACATTATGCATTACATTAATAAAATCCTTATGATATACATTAATAATAATAATATTATTACCATTTTACACTCATTCTTATCCAGATATATCTCAGAATTGATTATCATCCTCGATAATTAAATTAAATCACCTAAGACTAACCTAATTATTACTAACATATAATTTGTTACCACTAATACAACAATAATAATATTAATACTACCTTTTAAAACTTAACCCCTAATTTAACCTATAATTAGTATAAACATTAATAATAATATTAATACCATTATTAAATTAAATCAAAACCACTCTAATTCATTAATAAAACAAAATCAGATAAATACCTATTTTTAAAAATCTTTTCAAACCTAGGGTTTCACATAGTCGACTTTAGGTTTCCTACACTCCTCATTAATATTTATTAGGGTTCCTCTCTTGTATTTTTCCTCAGGATCTTATGTCATGAAGTTGGATCCTGTTGTGGATTTGAAACATCGGCAAGCAATTGAAAACAATGTGTTATTCGAGCAATTTCTAAACATTATGCATCCTGTCTCATCACACCCACATGTCTAGACATCCCCAGCCACATCACCTCACTTACATGGCTTGGATGAAATCTTCCTGTAAACTTTCCTCTTTTCTGTGGATACTAGCCCAATAGGACGCTCTTGTCTTTTTCTCCAATCTTGTATTGCATGGTTTTGTAATGTCTTTGAGCTATTGATCAACATGTATTAGGTTTTATGCATATGTTTAATAATATTAATGATGACATGTGATTAACATTACTATGATCTAGGTGGATCATGAGCCCATGGAGGGCGGAAGCTTTTTATGTGCAGAACCATGCTCGATGAACAGGTGTACCATTTGGACCTGCACACATGGGGAGATGACTAGTCTGACCTCCATGTGGTTGAAGAGCCCACCAGATGGATGTTGAGACCCCACTGCAGAGACAGATGAATATGGATCAAGGATTTTGCACCAAAGAGGAAGAGGACATTCCACATAGGGCACTCAAGTAGACTAGACCTGGTGGAATGACCCCTTTTCAGTGGATTGCCAGCCTTGGAAGTCTTGGGATGTCTCCATATTCACCATGATGCCATCCATCTTCATGGATGCTTTTGGAGGCAGACTGGGCAACAGTGGTACGTGTGGCATGTTGAGAGGCCCCTGGGGGCCACATTTTGCTCCTTGGTGTCTCATTTGCCTTAGAAAGGGTTAGTGCCTCCCTTGAAGGGGATTTTACACTCATTTTTACTTGATTAGGGCTTTTTAATTAGCATTTAATGTAAAAACAGTATGATTTTGACATTGTGGCCTTGTCGGCCTTTTTATGACCTAAAAAGTAAAATTAGGTCATTGATATAGTATATATTGAGGGTTTTGACTCTCATTTTTATCATGAATTAAGACTCACTCATAGTGAGGTCTGATTTTAGTGCCCTATTGGGATTTTTGGCTGAACTAGTGATGCGCACTTGTTGAAGGAAGAGATTTTTTGGCATTTATGGTGTTTCTCTTGAAGGAAGGTGTTACAACTAGGGTTTGCATGGTTATTTCTTCATGAATTGTAAAAAAAAATCTGCAAAACTTCTTATTGAATGGTTGTAGTTTAAATTTCTTTCATATTGCTTATAAATTTCTTGAATCAAAACCCTAGGGGACAAACGCACAAGTAGGTCGTTGTCTCATGTCCCCTGATAGAGAATATTTAAGCCATTGAAGAGGAAAGAGAGAACCTAGCCATAGCTACACTCATTTTTCCTTCTTCCTTTATGCTAGCCGTACCCTTAGAAATCCAAGAGAGGGAGACGTCCTAGGCCTAGGTTATCTACACCTAGGGTCGTTTTTCCTTAGGGTTTGAAGAAAGATCCTTGTCGCAGCAACACTCTCCCTCTTTAATCTCTCTCATCTTGTTTTTGTGCTTTATCTAAGCTAGTCGTTTGCCAGGAAGGAGGAGAGAGCACAAGGCCTTGCTTTTGCAACACCAGAGTGAGCCTCTCTCCCCTAGGGTTCTGTCTTTGAGGCCCTGCTTTAGCAGCACCTTGAAACCTTTCCCTCTAGTCCTTTGGAATCTCATCCCCTTCAACTTGTGTGTCCTTCACTTCCTAACTCCATTTAACCCTAAGGCACTAATCTATAGCCTCCAGGGTTGAAGTGAAATCAAATCCAAACACTCTCAAACTTCTTTTAAACTGAAACCCTAACTACACTAACCCTAACCTACTAACCTTAGAATGTTGGCATCACCCTTGGTTATTTCATCTTGATGCAACAACGTTTCACCTTATAAGCAATTGAATGGTTGTTGAGGGCATTTATTAGATTGATCATTGATTGATTACATTGGATGCCATATCATTTTTGTATCTATTGACAAGTGACATAGTTATCATTGGCATTTTGCAAACATTGACTTCATCAATATTTACTTTTAAAAAAACTGCTTATATTGAATATCGGATAGTCATTGATTTATGAAGTACTAACCAATATTGCATGTATTAGTCTCCTTGTTGTGTTGTCTCAAGCAGGTGGTTTTATTTTCTTTGGTTATGCTATATTATTGGTCGTTTAGCCGTGGCTATCTGATTGGTGGTAATATATGAGGGGGAACTTTGTCTTTGTACTATTAGCCTTTTCCCTTTCAAAACCCCAAGTTACCGAGGACGTCTCCCCTGGGCCTAGCCTCCCTAAATAGAAAGAACCTCCCCATTGTGGTGACATTGGGTGGGGAAGGTTTTTATTTCGCCAGTTTGACCTACTACTCCTTAGCCTTTTTTGTGTCTACAAACTATGCGATAACAGGTCCCAACATCAGTAAAAGAACCAAAAGGCTGAAAATGCTTCACAGTGTCTTTATATGTGATATGAAAATCATGTTAGGTGAGGCAACATTTTTATATTAATGGATGTAGTAAACACAAAAATACAACAATATTGCCCCTGACTGTTAGATTGCCTCATAGCAACAGGGTTGTTACAACAGCTCCTTGCCTGCATGAGCCCTTGATTATTTCCTTTGATTAACTTCATGCCTTCCATGTGTCCATTTGCAAAGAACACATGTCAAGGTTTGGTCATGTGGCAGCTTGCAAAGAATGTTCAAACGTCGATATTCCTCCTTTCCTTAAAAGGCGAGTAGGCAATAACTCGGGATAAACAAATTACCATAAAACAAAGAATGCCATCCTCCATTCAAAAATGATAATTTGACAATTTGTACGGGCAGGGCGGTGACGGTTTTATCGACACACAATTCCACAATCATTACCACGGGTCAACCTCATCCGAGAGGACATCATGCCTAGGAATGAGATTCCCCATGTTGATGATACCCAGTTGTACGTGCCCACATGTTCGATATACCTCGTTTCTAGGTGGTATGTGTTCGTCGCAAGTTATACGTTACCTATACTACGTTACCGGGAAGGAGTTGTAAGTGACCTCTAGTTGGATATCCCCCATGACCAATTGTTTTCCGTACCCAGTTGTTCCCAGTTGTTGTCAGTACTCCGTTTCAAGTGTAAATGCCAAGTTTAATGTGCTCACAAGAGGAAATACAAGAGTCGATGTTGGGACTACTCTATAATTCACAACAAGATTTACAAAACTCTATACATGCATTCACGCGTTGATATAAAAGAGGCACAAATATCTCGAGCATAAGCATGTATATTCCAGATTCATCGAAATCGTTGAACAAGTCCAACTTATAGGTGTCATGACAAGTTCATTTTATATATATATATAGAAAATCCAATCATTTATAAAATCAACAAGCATTATTTTAATTTTGAGTATTTCAAGTTTGAAAAGGGATTAAATCTTTAGATAATTTCTCTCAAATGTAACGTCTTTTAATACTCTGTAATGTCACTTAAAAAAATTGTTTTTAAATATTGTTGAAATTAAAAATGAATCTAAACAAATTATAACAGTGCACGATGAATCATGTTAAATCTCAGTCATATTGCTGGTCGAAATCAAAAATCCCACAACAGACATTGAATACATGTCGTTTCAATTTCATTATCTATCTTCATTCGTGCAGTTTTTAAGACCAGAGAACGTCTACAAATTTGGTGCAACATTATCACTCTGCACTTTCCGCACTCTGTGCGCCGCCTTTGTTAATGCCAATGTCAGGCACTGCTCAAGTTTGGAATTTTATAGTCGAAACGTATCGACCACCATTTTTTCCATCAAATTAGATTAAAATTAAACGTCGAAATGTCAAGACAGAAGCACATGGAGTTATTATATGTTTTGGGTCATAGACAGAAGTTAATTAACGGGCATTATAATGTCAGGACAGATGTTAATTAATAGGTATTATAATGGCCTGAGTGGGCTTAATGGTTAACAACATGTGTTTCCTCTTAAGAGGTCATAGGTTCAAATCCAGAGGGGGGTAGGGTATGTATACCTTCGTAGACTTTACCAGTCAAATCGCTAGGCGAAGGGGGGTCCATTGTCCCACAAACAAGGGGGTCTCATACACCAATTTGGTGTGTTGGCTTGGTTGTGACCTTAAAAATAGATTATTATTATTATTAATTTCAAGACGGATATGCACATGGGAGTAATTGTATGTTTTATCACTATAGTGTGCAATTAAAGTATGGCACCAGTACTTTTTTTAGTTACTATAGGGGTTTCACTCGGATTCAGGTCAGGTTAGAGGCGCAGCAGAACTTCCAAAAGAACTCGATCGTAGAAAGGGAGAGAGAGGACGGGTGGAAGCAAATTTTTTCCAGGGAAAAAAATTGCTCAAATTATATTAGACATACAATTTTTTCATCTTTCACTACATTTACAGGATTCTCTAAATCCTCAATTACTTCCAAAAACAAAAAAAATTGGCATTCAACACAGTCCAAAAACTTACAAAAAGTAATAGTTCATGATGAGGTTCAATACAACTGCCACAATTTTGATAAAATGAGAAGCAGAGAATACAGAGAAAGAGCAGAGCAAAAAATAGTATTCAGTATATTGACTATATGAGGAAAATAGTACATTGAGAAAAGGGAAAAGAGCTGATCTAAATAGGCTCAAGCAAATCAAAAACATCAAGAAGCGATAGTACAACTGGCCAGGACAACTGGCAGTGTACAGTCGGACTGTTGAGGTCACATTATATTTAACACTCCCTCTTAAACTCAACAGTTACAAACATCAACACTGAAAATGCCCAAGTGTTGTCTCTGAAAATCAAAAATGGATTTTCCCAATGGCTTTGTAAAAATATATGCAAGCTGATCTCGAGAGCCACATAATTGAAGTGCTATGTCACAATTAGTGACGAGCTCGCGAATGAAGTGAAAGAGAGTGTCAATATGCTTGTTTTTCTTGTGAAACACATGATTTTTGGATAGAGGAATCGTTGAGGTGTTGTCACAGAAGATAAGAGTTGTCTTCTTTTCTGTGTGTGACATATCATTCAATATTCTTCTCAGCCACACAGCTTGACAGTAAGTTGAGGTAGCAACGACATACTCTGCCTCTGCAGAAGATATTGATACAATTGGTTTCTTATTTGATGCCCATGAAATCATGTTCGTGCCTAGGTGAAAAACATGCCCTGAGGTGCTCTTTCTGTCATCTAGGTTGCCTGCAAAATCACTGTCTGTGTAACCAGATATATGATTATCATCAGAATGAGTGTACCATAAGCCAAAATTGAGAGTTCCTACAACATATCTCAGAATCCTTTTCGCCATCTTCCAGTGAGAATCTTTGGGGGATTCCATAAACCTGGAAACAAGGTTGGTTGCATACATTATATCAGGCCTGATTGTTGTAAGATACAACAAACTGCCTACTAAGATTTTGTACAGGGTAGAATCCACTGTAGGTCCTTCATCTTGCTTGCTTAATTTTGTGCCTAGGGGTATAGGAATTTCTGTTGGATTGCAGTCTTCCATGCGGAATCTTTTGATGATGTCTGTTGCATAATTTTGTTGACAGACGAAAATGCCTTTGGTTGATTGATCAACCTATATACCAAAAAAATATTTCATTATGCCAAGATCTGTCATCTCAAACTCAGATTGCATGGCATGTTTAAAAATCGTTAACTCAAGATTTCCAGTATATATCATGTCATCAACATATATCAGAATTGTACCGTGCTGATCCATTTTGGTGTATAAAGTTGGTTCATTTTGGCTTCTGTTGAAACCATCAGGTAAGTGTCAATTTTGTTGTACCAAGATCTTGGAGCTTGTTTTAATCCATACAGGGCTTTCTTCAACCGATATACTTTGGTTGATTGTTCTTTGACTTCAAATCCAGGTGGTTGATCCACATAGACCTCTTCTTCTAAGACACCATTTAGGAAAGCCGACTTGACATCCATCTAGTATACTTGCCATTTGTGTTGAGTTGTTATGGCTAAGAGAGTCCTTACAGTGCCTAACCTTGCTACTGGAGCAAAATTTTCACCATAATCAGTACCTGGTTGTTGTGAGAATCCTTTGGCAACAAGTCTTGCCTTGTGCTTTTCAATCTTCCCCTTTTCATTGAGTTTAGTTTTGTAAACCCACTTGACACCAATACTTTTCTTGTGTCTAGGCAAATCAACAAGATCCCATGTCTTGTTCTTCTCAATTGAGTCAATCTCTTAGTTCATGGATTGAACCCAATGTGGCTCCTTAGTTGCCTCTTTAAAATATGTTGGTTGACATGACATTAAAGCAAAAAGGTTGTGATGGTCAATGCCATCCAACTACTGATGAATTTCTCTCAAACTTCAAGTTCTCTGATTTTGAATTTCATAGGATGAGTCTCTGCTTGAAGTTGAGTGATCCTGAAAATTTTCAGATCGTCCTTGTACCTACAATCTTGGAAGAGCGGGTTGAGGTATTGGTTGTCCTGAGTTTTCTGCATTTTTAGGACTGGGCAGCAATGGATTTTGACTGTCCATTTATTTATTTTCAGATTCGTTCCAAAGTTGATTTTCCAGAAATTTTACATCTCTGTTGAGAATTAGTTTCTTTGAGATTGGATTGTAAAGCCTGTAAGTTTTTGATGTTTCGTTGTATCTAGTAAAGATACATTTCTCACATTTGTCATCCAGTTTCTTCCTTAATTCAGAAGGTATGTGATTGTATGCTATGCATCCAAATGTCCTTAGATGAGCAACATTTAGCTTTGTCCCGCTCCATGCTTCTTGAGGGACCTTCATCTTTAGACTGGTGGTTGGAGATCTATTCAAGAGATAAGTTGAGCATGCGACTGCTTCAGTCCAAAAAGTATTTGATAGACATTTCTCTTTGAGTAGGCTTATTGCCATTTTCATTATTGTCTGATTTTTCCTTTCAGCCACTCCATTCTATTGTGGAGTATACCTGGTTGTAGTTTTCATGATGATGCCTTGTGATTTGAAGAAATTTGAAAATTCTTTGGAGTTGTATTATCCTCCTCTATCTGACCTGATTGCTTTTACATATTTGTCACTCTTTTTTTCAACTTCTACTTTGAATTCTTTGAATTTTTCAAAAGTTTTAGACTTGTGTCTGAGAAAATAGATCCAGATTTTCCTGCTAAAGTCATCAATAAACGTTAGAAAATAAAAGCTACCACCTATTGACTTTGTTTTCATTGGACCACACAGGTCAGTGTGAACAAGTTTGAGATGTTGTTTGGCTTGAGTGGAGGACTGTGGAAAACTAGTTCTCTTATGTTTTCCAAGTATGCAAGACTCACATGGGGTATTTTGTTCTTTGAAGATAGGGAGACCTTTGACCATGGAGTGCTTCTGTAAAAGACTTAGACTCTGAAAGGGTAGATGTCCAAATATTTTATGCCAAACCATAGTTTTATTGGGGGTGGATGCACTTTGTGCATATGTTTGGATCAGATTTGCAGTTCTGAGGTTCAGGGGAAACATCCTATTCTGAGTCATGTGGATTTCAGAAATCAATTTTATGTTGGGGGTTTTATCATATATCCTGCATGATGCTCTCTCAAAAAGTACATTATAGCCATGTTCAATGAGTTTTCCTACACTTAATAGGTTATGTTTCAGATCTGGAACATGGTGGACATTGTTTATGTCTTTCTTTACATTTTGTTTAGTAAGAATAGGTACAGTTCCTTTTCCTTTAACTTTGACTAAAGAATCATTTCCAAGTGTAATATCAGAGGAAATTGAAGAATCAATGCATGAAAGTAAATCTTTGTTACCTGTCATGTGATTGTTGCATCCATTGTCCAGCAACTAGAGATCTTTATGTTGTTCTTCAGTCTTGTGACATGAGAGAAACATACCTTCTGAGGTTTCTCATGTATGATTTCAGACATGTGCTCTGCCTGAGAGATGATCTGATTTCTTCTTCTGGCATTCAGATTCATAGTGTCCAAACTTTTTGCAGTAATAGCATTGTATGCTTGATTTTTCATTTGATCTTCTCCCTCTGCCTCTTTGCAGCTGGCAATTCCGATTCTGGTTCTGTTGTCTGTGACCTTGGAAATATTGATTCAGGTTTTGTTGTCTGTGACCTCCACTTGAGTGAGGGTTACTTGGACTGCTCCCTCTTCCTTGGGGACCTCTGCCTCTCCCTCTACTGAAAGAGAATTGAGTTTTGAAGGCATTGGCGATTGACTCATCTGTGAGATGCAGTCTAGTCTCATGTGTCAACAGGGAACCAATTAGTTCATCTATTGAAAAATGTGACAGATCCTTGGATTCAAGAATTGTTGTAACGACCATTTCGAATTTCCTTGGTAAACTTTTGAGGACTTTCTTAACAATGTGTTGATTAGGGATGGCTTCACCAGTCAATCTGATCTGGTTCATGATTCCCATTACTCTGGTCATAAACAGATCAATATTTTCAGACTCTGTCATTCTTAAAGTCTCGAATTGCATCCTCAAGGTCTGCAGTTTGACTATTTTTACCCTGTCATTTCCTTGGTAGGTTGATTTAAGGATGTCCCGGGCCTGTTTTGAAGTAACAACGCCTATGATTTTTGAGAAAATCGAGTCATCCCCTAAATTATAAATCCAAAATTTTGTCGTGTTTTCTTTGTTCCATTGTGTTGCCTAAGCAGTTCTTTGTTGGTTGGTCATGGCAGCAAGGCCTATTGGATCTGGTTCCACATATCCAAGATCCACTGAATCCCAGCACTCTTATTCTTGCAAGAAGGATCTCATTCGAAGAGACCAAAACTCATAATTCTTTCCAAGAAGAATCAGTCCTTGAGTTGGTCCTAAAATGCTAGACTTGGCCATCTTTTAAAAAATTTAACAAAACAAGAAAGATTTTTAGAAAATTTTGTGATTACCTATTTCCTGCGAGTAAAACAGGTCTTCGAAGTTCTTTCAGTGACTTCAGACCAAAATACGTGGTGTAGACCACTTCTTTGACTTCGATCTGGCTGGATCTGACTATTCGAGCACGAGATTTGTGGATTTAGAGCTCTGATCTCTGTTATTTTGTAATTGTTGCAAATGTAATGGAGGAATTGGTCCAAATGATAACTCATCCCTGCGCGAATAAGCACTGAGTGCAAGCTCCTTCTCCACGTGACCACTGGCTTAGCCCACAAAGGGCACGTCGTGTTTCGCGACCTCGAGAGTATTGGCATGTGAGCCACTCCTAACTCTCCAACTCTCGAACTCCGAAAGGGGATTAACGAGCCTCAACTCCTCTCATATCCTTCCTCCACACAACCATGGCGATATGACCACGGTCCACTTCTCGGGATTTCATGGTTCGTGAAGTTGCGATGCAACTCCAACCTTTCCTCCTTGCAATCCCGAAATCCGAAACTCCGATCTATCCTTTGTTACGGATTTTCGGTCCAG
This sequence comes from Picea sitchensis, assembly GCA_010110895.2. NCBI lineage: Eukaryota > Viridiplantae > Streptophyta > Pinopsida > Pinales > Pinaceae > Picea > Picea sitchensis. The sequence goes on along the minus strand of SNQJ01S0054199.1, from coordinate 17,124 downwards.
ATCCTCCTACGATCTGACGGTTCAGATCCTTTGGGGATTTCACAGATCGGTATTTCGCAACCTTTAAACTCTCGTCACAATGTTCTCCAAACCCCGAACTCCGAAATGTCAAAATTTTGGAGCCTCCCAAATCAACGGTTCATGCTCCTCTAGATCTAACAGTCCAAATTTCGTCGGGATTTCACGTTTCGCGAAGTCGAACGACTTGCACCTCCGTTCTCCCAATCCCCAAAATGCCAATGGCACTAAATTGACGGTCTAGGCCTCTCTTTGATCGACGACTACGATCGAGTCGGGGTTTCACACTTCGCGACCTCGGAGGATGGCGCACCTCTGTCCTCCTGATTCCCGATTTATCGATCACGTCAGATCGACGGCTCACGATCTTTCTCGATCCAACAACTCAGATCGAGTCGTGATTTCACGATTCGCGAATTCTCACCGCAGTGTGCTCTGACCTTTACACCCTGCGAGTCAACGAAATGTCGAGATCTCGCCACGTGTCCTCCTTTATGGGTGGTCCCAAAGATTTCAGGATTTCACGACTTCGCAAGTCGGCTTTTCTCCTGTGCGCTCCAGAGGACTAAGCCTCGTGCACTTTCTCCCGGATCTGACGGCTATCGGTCCTTTGCGCTAAATATGACGGCTGAAAATATTTTTCCTTTTCTACGTGCTCCTCGTCCTTTCTGAACTCGATCGAGGGCTCAGATCTATTCGCAGGGCCGATCTTACAGCTGTGTCTGCTTTTCCTTTGTTGCTTTAGCTTGTCCTTTACTACTCTCGCAGAATCTTCTCTGGAAGAAAGAATTTCACGAATTCTTTAAAGAACTCACGTATCTTTAATTGTTTCTACTCTCTGCAACTCTTCTTCGTGAATATTTCACGAATCTTTAAATGCTCACGATTATTTCGAGCGTATTGCACTCTACTTCCTCATGTTTTCTTTCTACAGTAATCTTTAGAGTGTATTTCAGACTGCGCGTTGTTCTCCAAGCTCTATGAAGAATCTCGCGTCCTGTGCTCTCATTGACAGTTTAAGCTCTTCGCTACTTAGGATCATGTTTCTCTCCAGTCTGTTTGAAGAGGCTTACGTCTGAAGCTCTGATACCATGATAAAATGAGAAGAAGAGAATACAGAGAAAGAGCAGAGCAAAAAATAGTATTCAGTATATTGAGTATATGAAGAAAAGAGTGCATTGAGAAAAGGGAAAAGAGTTGAGCTAAATAGGCTCAAGCAAATTAAGAACATCAAGAAACGATAGTACATCTGGCCAGGACAGATGGCAGTGTACATTCAAACTGTTGAGGTTACATTATATTTAACAAATTTCTGATATAAACTGGAAAATATAAACCAAATATATAAACAAAAAATCCCTAAAAAACAAGTTCATCTTTCTATATC